>RJWJ010049343.1:0-10280 GCA_004363605.1 Indri indri | reverse complement strand
GTCTTCAACTCCTGGCATTAAGATCCTCTCGCCTGAGCCTCCCTTTAAAGTGCTGGGATTACAGGTCTGAGCCACAGTGCCAGGCCCAGAATTTTCCTTCACAGTCTGCATTTCACTCTCTCACAAGGTCTAGAACCTATGTAATAAACAACGTTGGCTTAAACTACAATAACAAACTGTACTGTTTGCATTCCATTTAGACCCAGGAATTCCTGCGCAACTTTGAAAGAGGTCTTTAGAGACATAACCCGGGCTGTTACAATTTTTTTTTTTTTCTGGGAAAAGCAGATTAAGGCTGGGCAGTCTCTTTATAGAATCCTTATGAGCTTCCCGGCATCGCAGGGATTTTTGCCCGGTTGTGCGTACACCCAGATCATCTTGCTTGAAGGCATTCCCCTAACTCTGAAAGCTGGCAACACACATATTCCCCAGCCCAGCAAAGGGAGGCCTGGATGCTGTTGCTTGCTGGGGCCAGGGCAAAAAAGGAGGGTGTGTCATGTGCCCAACATTGGCCAAGCACCATTCACTCCTTCCTTCATTCGTTCATCAAATATTTTATTATGGGCATATTCGGTGCCAAGTAAGGGAGCTTGCTTGCCCACCAGCGTCATCCAGAGCTCCTGTGGGTGCGGCATGCAGATTACAGAACTTCAGATTCCGAGGCCGGGGTCTTCCCTCCAGCAGAGCTCGGAGACAAAGAGATGCGCCCCTGCAGCTCCCTTGGCCCCACGGGCTTCGGCGCGGCTGCTTCTCCACTCCCCAGCCGGAGGGGGCGCTGTAGCGCCGGCCGCTCGGATCGGCGCTGCGGGCCGCGCCGCGGTGGTACGTTCCCCCTCGCCACCCTCCTCCTCCTCGGCCCTCCCCGCCGGTGGTAGGTGCCGGAAGTGCCGCCATTTTGGGGTGTTCTGCTCTGGCGGCAGAGGCAGCGGCGGCGGGACGCGGAGGCTCCCCCGGGACTCGGCCTCAGCAGCGAGGCGGCGGCAGCGGCGGCTGCGGAGGCGCAGGCAGCAGCTGAGGCAGCGGTGGGCTCAGGTGCAGCCGCTGGTGAGTGCGGCGGCCGCAGGATAACGGGTCAAGGGAGGGAGGGAGGGAGCGAGGGAGGGAAAGGAGGCAGGAGGGAGGCGCCGCGGGGCGGGTCCGGTTCGGGCGGCCGCGGGTCACGGGGCCCTCCGGGCGCGGCCGCTCCTCGTTCCCCGTGCCCCGGGGGCAGGGCCACGATCTTTTCCCGCGTGTCGGGGTCCTTGGCTTCCCGGGTCCTGCCGCGTTTGTCTGGCGCGTGCCCCCGCGCCCAGGGAGACCCGCCCTCCTCGTGGCCTTCCCCCCTCTTCCCGCGCCCTTTACCTTCACCCTCCTGTCCCAGAGGGCTTCTTTTCCTGCCCTGGGGCAACTCCGTCTTACTCTTCTTTCCAGCTGCTGTGCCGGACCCAGGCTGCCTGCCTGGGACCCTGTCCCTGCCCCTGTCGCCCCACGTGTTCTTAGTGCCCACCCCTGGGGGTGCCCCAGGATCCCCGCTCCTAGAGGGCAGCGCTTCTCCGGAGCCTCGAGAGCTCCCTGTTCCTCGACCCACATCCTCTAGGGCCTTGGCTTGCCCTCCCCCCCACATCAGGTGCTCACCCAGTCGTGGCCTAGTAGCAGGGCTGGAATCTCGCACCGGGAACGCGGGGAGCACATTCAAGCGCTTTCTTCTCTAGGGACCTGGCGGGTGGTGTCTTGGTTGTGGTGGTCCTCCGGGTAGGATGTTGTTTTAATTCTCTAAGACCATTGCACATACTCTAAGGAGCTTCTCACTGGTTTAGGCTCATCCCCACAGTTGAGGGGAATGTGGTGAGATTTTATTTGGAGGCTGTTTTAGCAAAATGGAATCTCTTTCTCTCCAGCAGAGTTAATGCTGTAGGTTTATTACCCTCGAGGAAAAAGGCAGTGTAACAGTTCTAAAGAGCACGGAGTGCTTTATAATGTCTGTTGTGTAAGAGGTTACAAATACCCAATGAATCCTTTACAGGAACTTCACCTTTCAGAGATCTTTTCCACTGTCTTTGATTCTCTGAATTGGAGAGGCTTTATCACCTTTTCCACAAGTGTAGCTTCTTTTAGAGTGCTATGGAAGTTTCAGCTTCTCCATAAATCCTTGGTGAGAACGAAGGTGTCTCTGTATAGAATCACCCTTTGTGTTTCAGTGTTAGTGGGTCCACTTGGAAAAATCAAGGGATTACAGTAACGTGCACAAACTATTGCTACAGCGATCTCCCTGTGCCAGTTTTTATATTCTTTTGGTTTTCTTCCTAGTATGTTGTTTCTGATCTTGAGTTAGCTAAGACTGAAGCAGTGTTGTTGGGTAAAGCAAAGTCGGAGCCTTCAGCTGTTGCCTTAAGGAGGAAGGTTATGGTTCCTCTAGTGGTTCTTTCCTCATGACTGTCCACCACCTGTTTCCATTAATAATGGCTTTTGGCTCAGAACACAGGCCTGAACTTTTCTCCAACCGTTCATTCTTGCCCTTAGGGTTTTCTTTTAAGATAGTACTGTCTAAACTTAAGATCCATTAGCAGGAAGGGTTGTTGGAGATGTAATATCTTTTCTAACCCTTTCACTTTTCAGCTGAGGAAACCGAGGACCCTAGAAGTTAAGTGACATACTTGCCCAAGGTTATATAGCAAGTGCTCTTAAAAACAGTGTCACCATACAGGATTTTTTGAAAAACCAATATCTGGAACAATAATGCCAACTGCCCTTTGAGATGTGATGTAATGGCAGGGACCCAGGGCTTGAAGTTAGAAGGCCTGGATTGTAATCCTTGCTCTATCAGTTGCTAGTTACACAACAGTGGCAAACCACTCATCTGTTCTGATCAGTTTATTTTCATCTGCAAAATGAAAGAAATAGCGTCTATCTCATATGGCGCTAGTTCAGCTTCAGTGCAGTAAGGTGTGAAAGTGCCTGTGGTGTTTCACATGTTAAATTGCCATTTAACGGGGTTTTTTTATATTTGAATTTTCTTTATTGTGGTTATAAAAACACTTAAAAATGGTTAAGATGGTAAATTTTAAGTCTACGGTTTTGTGACATTAAGTACATTCACAGTGTTGGGAAACAGATCTCCAGGCAGACAGGGAAATTTTGAGCCAGAATGATTTGTTTGTTCTTCTAAAGATTTCCATGCACTTTTCTTAATACAGAAATTAGATTCATTATAAAAAATAACAGATAAGTCAAAAAAGGAAGAAACTCATCCATAGTCCTACCCCTCAAAGATGGTTGTTAATATTGTTAATCTTGTCCATCCTTTTTGTATGTTCTAGAAATGTTTATCATTTTACCAAAATAGATATCCTAGTCACAGTTTTGTGTTGTGTTTTTAAGATTTAATAAGAGGTGCCAGGAATGGTTTGTTTTAACAACCACATTTTAAGTGACACTCTATTTAATAGTTTCTGCATGTATGAGGTAGGCCAGTGGATATCACCGGCAGAATCAGAGAAGTTCCTCTTTTAAACATGCTGAACTGGAAGAGGAGGGGGAAATGAAAGTGGCAGAGACCAAACACTTTAATGTATGCTGATAGTGTGATTTTTTTTTTTTTAATAAAGATTTGGTTTCTGCTGCTAAATGTAGAATGAGAGTCCTGAATTCCATGCCCCTTCCTGTGACTGTCACTGCACCTTCTTTAACTCTATTTTCCTATGAGGCTGTACTTAGTTAGGAAGATGGTGGTGGTGGTGGTGTTCCTCTGAAAGAGAAGAGCTGTTTATCACCTGGAGGCCACAGTGAAGTCAGAGGGAGTGGGAACATAGGTTTCTCTTTGTTCAGGTCTTGGGTACTCCCAGCAAATTGCTCTGTTCTCCTTAAACCAGTGAATGATAGGATTTGGTTAAGCTGTTTCTTTTCTTTTTTTAAAAAACAGCTTTATTCACATTCCATACAGTTCACCGATTTAAGGTGTAGAATTCAGTGATTTTTGATATATTTTTAAAAATTGTAACATAAAAATTGCCATGTAACTATTTTTTATATTTGCGTTTTTTTATTGTAAAAAACACTTAAAATGGTAAATTTTGTTAAGTTAACAGTTCTGTGACATTAAGTACATGCACATCATTGGGAAACAGATCTCCAGAAGTTTTTCATCGTGCCTGTCTGAAACTCTATACCCGTGAAACAACTTACCTTTTTCCCCTCCCACCATTCTTTTTTGTTGTTATTGCCAAGGTGGCCTCAAACTCCTTGGCTCAAGTGATCTTCTCACCTTTGCGTCCTGAGTGGCTGGGATTACAGGTGTGAGACACTGCCTGGCTTCCTTTTGTTTCTATGAATTTGACTATTTTAGTTACCTCCTATAAGTGGAATCTTACAGTGTTTGTCTTTTCGTGATTGACATTTGACTTAGTGTAATGTCCTCAAGGTTCATGTTATAGCATGTGACTGGATTTCTTTCCTTCTTAAGGCTGAATAATACTCCATTGTGTGTACATACCACATATTTGATCACTGTGTCCATTGATGGACATTTGGGTTGCTTCTACCTCTTGGCTATTGTGAATGGTGCTCCTATGAATATGAGTGTGCAAATATCCGTTCAAGCCTCTGTTTTCAGTTCTTTTGGATGTGTAGCCAAAAGTGGGATTGCTGGATCATATGATAATTATTTTTAATTTTTATTTTTTTAGAGATGGGGTCTGACTCTGTTGCCCAGGCTGGAGTGCCCTGGTGCAGTCATAGCTCACTGCAGCCTTGAACTCCTGGGTTCAAGCCTCCTGAGTAGGTGGGACTACAGGCACAATCCACCATGCCCAGCTAATTTTTCTTTTCTTTTTTTTTTTTTGTAGAGATGGGGTCTCACTCTTGCTCAGGCTGGTCTTGAACTACTGGCCTCAAGCAATCCTCCCACTTAAATTTGGTGTAGTCCCATTTGTCTATTTTTGCTTTCATTGTCTGTGCTTGTGGTGTCATATCCATGAAATCATTGCAAATCCAATGTCATGAAGTTTTTTCCCTATTTTTTTTCTAGGAGTTTTATTGTTTTAGGTCTTACATTTAGGTCGTTTTAACAATTTTTAAGTGTATAGTTCAGTGGCATTAATTATATTCAAATGTTATGCAATCATCGACACTGTCTTTCCAAACTTTCGTCACCCCAAATAGAAACTCTGTAACCATTAAGCACTAACTCCCCATTTTCCCTCCCCACAGCCTCTGGCAATCCTTTGTCTCTATGAATTTGCCTATTATTTCATGTAACCAGAATCATGCAATATTTGTCCTTTTGTGTGTGGCTTATTTTACTTAGCATGTTGTTTTCAAAGTCTATGCATGTTGTAGTATGTATCAGGACCCTCATTACTTTTTTCTTTTTTTCCCTGAGACAGGGTCTTGCTCTGTTGCTAAGGCTGGAGTGTAGTGGTGCAATCATAACTCACTGTGACCTTGAACTCCTGGACTCAAGCAATCCTCCTGCCTTAGCCTCCCTAGTAGCTAGGACTATAGGTTTATACCACCATGCCTGGCTAAATTTTTAAAATTTTTTGTAGAGTGGGTGTCTTGCTATGTTGCCCAGACTGGCCTCAAGCAGTCCTCCCACCTTGGCTTCCCTAAGTGCTGGGATTACAGGCATGAGTCACCCTGCTCAGCCCCTCATTCTTTTTTATGGCTGTGCTCCTCTGCTTTTTGAGGTCAAGGATACCTCCTTTATTTTGTTGTCTCACCTTCTCAGAGTTCTGTGGTTTTCTGAATTGATTAGAATTCATGCTCTTTATATGGATTGCCAATCACAGAGGGATGGATGTCCACCGACATATTCAAACCTCTTGAAAATTCAAAGCCAGGTGTAGTGAGTGGCTCATACCTGTAATCCCAGCACTTTGAGAGGCCAAGGTGGGAGAATTGCTTGAGACCAGCCTGAGCAATGTAGTGAGACCCCATCTCTACAGAAAATACAAAAGTTAGCCAGGCATGGTAGCATGTATCTGTAGTCCCACTTACTCAGGAGGCTGAGGCAGAAGGGTTGCTTGAGCCCAGGAGGTTGCAGTGAATTGTAACAATGCCACTCCACTCTAGCCCGGGCAACAGAGCCAGACCCTATCCTACATCAAAAACAAAAAGAAAATTCAAACATGTCAGCATGCATAAAAGTAATATATAAGATAACCCAAATCACGGTTTATAACACCACTTCTAATTTCTAATCTGGAGTCAGGGATGGTGGCATGTGCCTGTTTTCCTAGCTACTCTGGAGGCTGAGGCGGGAGGATTGCTTGAGCCCAGGAGTTCAAGACCAGCCCAGGCAACACAGCGAGACCTTGTCTTTAAAAAAAATTTTAAAAAACTATCCTGAGCCTGGCTGTGGCTCTTTTCTTAAGATGAGATTTTACTTAACTTCTTGGATATTTGCAACTGAGTTTGGTCTCCTTGATTGTCTTTTTTTTTTTTTTTTTTATTGAGTCAGAGTCTCACTCTATTGCCCGGGCTAGAGTGCTGTGGCATCAGCCTAGCTCACAGCAACCTCAAACTCCTGGGCTGAAGCAATCCTACTGCCTCAGCCTCCTGAGTAGCTGGGACTGCAGGCATGGGCCACCATATCTGGCTAATTTTTTCTATATATTTTTTTAGTTGTCCAGCTAATTTATTTCTTTTTTTTTTTTTTTTTTTTTAGTAGAGACGGGGTCTCACTCTTGCTTAGGCTGGTCTCAAACTCCTGAGCTCAAACAATCCTCTGTCCTCGATTACAGGCGTGAGCCACTGCACCCGGCCTTGATTGTCCATTTTTTCTCTTTGCTTTGTGGACCTAGCCTCCCACTCCATTTTCCTCCTCTCCAGTAATAAAGGAAGTTTAATGTTAATCATTAGGCATAGAAGTTTTATTCCATCAACTCTGTTGCCTCAAAGAGGTGTCATAGCCTTCGCAGTACTTAACACATTGGACTTCTTTAATGACTGAGAGGACATACTTTTTTTCTAAACAACATGAACCGTTATTTTATTGAAAACTATTCTTTGATTCTTGATTATTTTTGATAATAGTTAAAAACAGAATGTATCATGGAAGTTCAAGTATTCGAGAAATATAATTTGAACCAGGAATTAACTTTCTTTGTAGACTTGCTGAGCAGAATGTCTGACATCTCAAAAAGTTGATTGCTATTAATAAAATCCTGTATTTATCTGCACATTTGCTAGAGTTGCTATGGCACACTGAAATGGTTAAAAGGCAAATGGAATAGCAACAAGAAGATTTTGATTAGAATCTGGAGAATTAAGTCTTCCCATAATTGAGTGTTGACTCTTTGATTGCGGAATCCTTAAAATGGAAATGGTTTGAGAGATTGGTGTGACTCAGCTGGGGTTTTTAAGCACAGCCTGGGAAGGACAGCTGTGACAGCTCAGGGCAGTGGGTTTAGGTACCACCAAACATTTCTGGGCCTGTTTTCCTGTCTCTAAAGTGGAGATACCAACTCGGAATGGTAATGTGAGAATTAATTGGAGTAACTTATGCTAGGCACTGAACAGTGCTTGGTACAGTGTTTATAATGCTGTTTCCTTTTCCATCTGTAAAAATGGGGCCTACTCATTATCTCATAGGTCGGTAATGCAGTTTAAACAAATGAAATAAATAACACAGATAAAATGCCTAGCAGTGCCATACATAGAAAAGCAGTAGCAGGCTGTGTGTGGTGGCTCACGCCTGTAATCCTAGCACTCTGGGAGGCTGAGGTGGGTGGATCGCTCAAGGTCAGGAGTTCGAGACCAGCCTGAGCAAGAGCGAGATCCCGTCTCTACTAAAAATAGAAAGAAATTATCTGGACAAGTAAAAATATACATATAGAAAAAATTAGCTGGGCATGGCGGCGCATGCCTGTAGTCCCAGCTACTTGGGAGGCTGAGGCAGGAGGATCGCTTGAGCCCAGGAGTTTGAGGTTGCTGTGAGCTAGGCTGACGCCATGGCACTCTAGCCAGGGCAACAGAACCAGACTCTGTCTCCAAAAAAAAAGAAAGAAAAGCAGTAGCTACTAAGTCAGTGGTCTTTTTGTTTCCTCTTTTGAATGTATTTTATTTTGCCTTTTTCTGTGTCTCTTATGGCTTAAGGGATAAGGCTTAAGGATTTGTGCATCTGAAATGTGCCTTCTTCCCTATAGAATTTTTTACCTCATTGTTCCTCATGGAATACTTGGGTAATACAGTTTCCTGGATTCGTCTTCACTATCACTACTTCGTGTGAGAGTCTGTTGATAGGAGGCTTCTATGTTCAAAGAAATTGAAGAATACAGATGAATATATTGGATTTCTAATAGGGTACACCTGGGTCTCTTTGTTGGGTAACTAGAATCTGGAGTAGGGGGAAAGGAAGGCTCCAATATTTAGAATTATAATGTAGAAGAAAGATTTACTCAATTTTAGCTATTTGCTTTTTAAACCGTATTGAATCAAGAATCCTTATTTGAGTTTTGTAATTTACTAAAGACAGTTTTCCTGATGAGATATTTGTAATTGTAATTTTGTCCTTGTCTTAAAATTGGCTGATAGAATCTTTTTAAAGTAGAGGTTTCCTTAAGGAATTCTGTAGTTCTGTAGTTACTTTTTAATCTCTGCTGTCCTGTGCGATGGAGGCCATGAGTAGTGTGTATTTGTTTATTTTAAACTTTGTTGAGTTCCAGGCTTATGAAGTTTTTCAGGAGTGATTTGTGTCCATCATAAACTCTGTATTGGCTTTCCATGTTCTTTCTGCAAGGGAACCCTTTAAGTCTCCAAAAACCTTTTTTTTTTTTTTTTTTTTTAAAAAAGAGACAGGGTCTCAATCTGTCCCCAGGCTGGAGTGCAGTGGTGTGATCATGGCTTACTCCAGCTCTGAACTCCAGGGCTCAGGTGATCCTTCTGCCTCAGCCTCCGAGATAGTTATAACTGGGCCTACAGGAGCAGCTGGATTTACAGGCGAGAGCCACTGTGCCTGGCTCTCCTGAAAACTGTATCTCACAGGCTGGAAGGATAAATATCAAAATTTTCTCTGGGCAGTGGTATATGGGTGATTTTTTTCCTTCATATATTTATTATTTTCTAATTTTTATGTAGAGAACATGAATCTTATTAAAATGAAGAGTTATATTAAAATGATACTTTTTCCCTTCAAGGGATGAGAAAGCTTAGTTAAGGGATTTTGTGTGAGTGTAACTTATTTTAATGTCTTATATGATTTAAAGCATTTTAACTCTTTAAAATGTGGCACTGAATCAGCTGACCTTTTCCCCACCTTACAAGAAATTGACTCATTTTCAGAACAGCTTTTGATTTTTCGGTTAGAAAATATGAAGAGGAATGGTGAGTTCTTTAGTGATTGCATTGAGATCTGACAGATCTAACTTAATTGGTTTTAATGTGCCACTTTGGGATGTATTCATAGGTGCAGAGTGTGGCCTTAGAAAGAACTGTTCACTTCCTTTGTGAGCTCCAGCTCCTCTTTGTACAGCTTTGACAAAATGGAGTTGAATAATTTTACTTTTTACCCCAAGTTAAAACTCCATTGAAATTATTTTTGAGGGGAAATGTCTTCAGTTTGGGGATTATACAAAATAAGGTTTTGTGGTTCCAGAGCTGTTTAATTTTATAGTGTTATACTTTTAATTTTGAAAGGTCAGTAGTTCCATTTACATAACATTGCTACTCTTCAGCAGGAGAATCATTAAATTAGAAACTGTCACCACTTTCTCATTGTTCTTTTACCTTTTTGTTTCCTGTGAGATTGAAGTAAGCTCTTGTAGTGACTGTGGGAATATGTGTGATATTTGGTGATAATGTGGGGTAACTAATAGTCTACTGTGAATAGACTCTTTTTTAACCCGATATTATTTGGACATCTGTTAAGTTTTTGCTAGTTTCTGTTTTGTATAGATAATTTACTGTAGGCTTTTTGCAGTTTCTTTGTGCTTCTAGCTTTTGTGTGGGAAACATTCTTTTCTGCTGCAGTTCCCGCACCGCAGGCACGTAGCTCAGCTAGTGTTGCTCTCCTGGATGAATTCTGTCTGGGTGATGCTGCTAACTTACCATGCTAGGTTGGGTGGGATATTACCAGTTGGAAACACCTGTGCCATTTATTGGCTGCTTGCCTGATTCTGAGTACTGTCTGAGCAAGAGTCTTGTGGAGACGAGGGGGTGAAAGGAAGTCAGGGTGGTGGTGGCAGCTTGAAAATGCATAACTATTTGAGATTTGTCAGCTAGCTGGTGAGGAAGCAGTACTGCTTTCTTGTGGTCATTTTAAGCTTTATAGCAGGCTTTCCACAAGGATATTGCACTGGAAGCTG
>RJWJ010049342.1:0-10272 GCA_004363605.1 Indri indri | reverse complement strand
TTACATTCTGGTTGTCTAGGCTTCCTATTAGGTCTTTGCTGGCATGGGTGGGGGTGTGGAAACAGCTTTTTTTGCAATGTTTGGCTTGAATAGAGCAATTACTGTCTAAGTATTTTCTGTCTTGCTAGGCTTTCTCTATTCTAATGCTTTGACTAGAGAGAGCAGATTTTTGTTAAGACTTTTTTTTAATCTGTGTCTACTGGTATTTCCTAGCTGTGAGCTTCCCTGAGTTCAGATCTTAGATATGTAGGAAAACCCAGGAAATACACCACTGTGATGCTCTAGCATCCTAATGTCCCTAATGTGCCTTTTCTGTCTTTCAGAGTCTTATCATGTTTGTCCATTACATCACTTGCAGCTATTTTAGTTGTATTTAATGGGAGGACTAGAGAGAAAAGTATGTTTATGTTATCTTCTTGGAAATGAAAACAATATGTATCATCTTACATCCTTGGTACTAGATGTTTCTAATCACAGAAAACCAGTAATTTGGCTGATTTTCTTGCATTCTAGCACATCTAAAATGAAGGAAATGTGTGTGTTGCCTTTTGTTAACTGAGTTAATGTTTTGGATACAAGTTCATATTTTGAAATGTTAATTTTACCTCTATGAATTTATGAAGATAGCATTGCTGGTTTTGTCTCATACCACAGTTACGGAAACAGTTTATAATCATGGTAAAGAATGGGAGACTCTCTATGTGGTAGCAAAGTATCTTCTAAAGTAGAATGAAATATTGTTTCCTTTTCATAGCCTTTGGAAATTTAAGTGTAAATGGCTGCTTTAAGTCAAATACTTATAGTGTGAACTGTCTAAATATGGACAATAATTGATTTGTACTGTTTTTTCTCATTTGCGTTTGAGATACTTCAGCAACTTTCTCCCCCATTTACTTGAAGCCATTAGCAGCAAACTGCAAAGACAGGATGAAACTCACTAATTAAGCAGCTGCATACCCTCAGTCAGAATGATAAGATTATGATGACGACGATGATGATAATTAGATATTCTTTGTGGACACTAGGCCTTTAAAGAGGAAGTACATATAGAGTTTGTGGCCTACATAATGTTAAAAGTAATGAAAACAAAGCCTCCGTAAGATGGCCAATGTGTCTTTAGCTTTAAGATTTCTTTCAAAATGATTGATTATATTGGAGGGTGAGAGTTATTTCAAACTTTTTTATTTCTTTCCTGAAAGAGGGTGTTATTGTGCAGGCCAACTTTACCAGTAAATAAGCCATATCTAAAATATCTAGTTCCCTAGTTTGCCATTCACTCATTCAGTGGAACTTTTTTGACATCTTCTATAAAGGGAATTCATATTTGAGACTATGGGATAGACAACACCAAAGTGAAAGCGTAGGTACCTATTTATTAACTTATCTGCCTTATTTCCTCCCTGAGAGGAATGGGTTTGTGGAGATAGGTTAGGCTTCCATCTCAGAGAGATGTTGGCCCAGTTCTCCAGTTGATTGCTAACATTTTGCATCATTGCAGACAAATAATTTAGCTTTAGTTTCCCCTTCAGCAGGAAGATATTGCCTAAAATTTAGGGAAGAATAAGACTATTAAGAAGAAGTACAGGTAAAGGAACTGACACAGGTGTCATATAATCATACTTATTGATGTTACTATTATCTATATATTTAAAATTTATTCAGTTTTTCTATTCCACAAAAAGCATTGAGCTGCTTAAGAGAAGAGGCCCAGGATTACTCAACTTTTCTATTCCCAGCTCCTAGTTACAGTTCCAGGAACCCAGTAAATGGCAAATGATCATTATTGTTAATACTACCACTTTAGCACAACATATTAATGTTATAGTTTGTTCATTAGTAGATCATTAAATAGTGAATATATATGAAGAATATTTAAAAATACGTGTAGACTATAAAGAATAAAAATATGAAGAATACTTATGTACTTACCTTCTAGTTTAAAGAAATCAAGCACAGATTTTATCTTGAGGTTTTGTGTGCTCCTCCCAGATCCCCTGCACATCTCTCTCTTCTCAGTGCTAATCTCAATTTTAAATGAATTGTTTATCCCTTTGTCCTTCTTTCTAGCTTTAATAAATGTATTTATAACCTTAATTTTTTTTTGTTTTTTCAAGTTTATGAAATTTTATTAAGTGAAACTAAATTGTATTCTTCTATGACTTTCCTGTTTTTACATAAAATTATACTGAGATTTATGCATTTATTACATGTAACTGTACTTTATACCTTTTTTAGAACTGTGCAATGTTCCATCATATAAATTTATCATATTTATTCATTTCACTCAACGGTTTTGGGGTATTTTCAATTTTTATGTTAAAATAAAAATCAATGAAAATGTGAACATACTCGTATGTCTCCCAGAACACATGTGCAAGATTCTCTCTATTATATTTACCTGTGTAATTTTTAGATCACAGCATAGCCTTAAAGGAACTACATAATGCTTTGAATAGTGTTTTTTGCAGATCTCTCTTTCAACCATGAGAAGTGAACCACTACGGAAATTGTTCTCTTATCATAAGCAACAATAAAACCAGACAAATAGGATCAGGTGTGGTGGCTAATGCCTGTAATCCTATCACTCCGGGAGGCCGAGGCAGGAGTATGGGTTGAGGTCAGGAGTTCTAGACCAGCCTCAGCAAGGGCAAGACCCCATCTCTACTAAAAATAGAAAAAATTAGCCAGACGTGGTGGTGTATGTCTGTAATCCCAGCTGCTTGGGAGGCTGAGGCAGGAGGATCATTTGAGCCCAGAAGTTGGAAGTTGCTGTAAACTAGGCTGATACCACAGTACTCTAGCCAGGGCTACAGAAAGACTGTCTCAAAAAAAAAAAAAAAAAGACAATATAAGTATTAATTTTCAATCACCTGACAATGGATAGCAGAAAGCTATAATCCCTGGGGGAAGGGAAACAAATTAAGTGACTTGTTGATTGCAGGAATTTTTCAGGTCACGGTATTGGAAGGAGGAAGAAAAACAGAGTGCAGTAATTTTAGATGATGAGACATAAATCAAGCACAGGGAATCTGAAACAGCTGGAAAGGAAGACTCAGAGAGAATTTCAGAGATAAGTAGGTATCTCGTTGACCCCTCTGAGTCTGAATATAAGAGGAAAGTACCTGAAGTCAGGTTAAGAACTACTGGAGAACAATAAACCAAACAATTCGCAGAAATCACAAAAGGCTGAGAGGGATTTGTATTCTTTCCAGTAGAGTTCATCACTGGATGGTCCACAAAAGGGTCATGCCTTAGTAGTGGTGCTAAGTTAGTTTTATAATAAAGGTTCTTCTTGACCCATTATAGCAAACTAAACATCAAGCCTCGAAAGGATCATGTTGATATGCCAGTTACTTAACTATGCCAGGACAAAATCCAATATTTTTCAGAGCAATACAACAAAAGAGAGCACATTACAATATCAAAATCACAATGTCTAGGGTCCAACAAAAAATTTCCAGCCTAATAAAAGGCAGATCATTTGTCGTAAATTGCGGGGAATACGGAGAAGGGGTTTGCTGCAATGGATTGTGAGGGAATATTTTGGGGTGATAGAAATATCCTATATTTTGATTGCCATAAGGATTACACACCATATACTTAAATTTGTATACTGTATAAATGAAATTGTTAAAATTTAATATAAATAATAATCTACATTATATATAAATTATACGATATGATTTAATAAAGATAATTTTTTTAAAGTGTTTTTACATGATTACATTTCTACCAACAATGGTTGAGCTTTTCAGATGCTCTAAATCCTCAGCCAAACTTTATTTTGAATGACTTTCTGTAAGCAGCCAATCCGGTAGTTATGAAGTTATACTTAATTTTGGTCCAATTGTTTTTCCCTCATTACTGATGAGGGTGAACAACATTTCAGCTGTTTATTGGACATTTTCATGTACTCTTTTTAAAAGTGTTCTTTCAATTTTTTGCTAATTTTGTTATAGGTTTATATAATTTTTTCATATTGAGTTGTAAGAATTATATTCTGGATACTATAAATTTATCAAATATGTGCATTTCATATATGGCTTTTTATTTTATTTATTGTGCCTTTTGCTGAATAGTCCTTAATTTTAATGTAATCAACTTGATCTATACTTTCATGTTAATTTTATTAATTTAGGCTTTCTATCTAGGAAAGATATCATCCCTTGTCTAAGTTTTAAAAGAAATTCGTGTATGGTATTCCTAGATAAATAGGTTTCACCTTTAAGTTTTAATCCACTAAAATGGAATTTTGGTTGTAAAATGAGGTAGGATATGAGTTTCTTTATATTCTTCCTGTGTATAATCAACAATATAAGCCATACTATTGGAAAGAAATCATTGCTTATTTGTAACATCAGTATTTATTATATCATATTATATATATTACATCATATTATATATTATTTATTATATCATATTATATATTATATAATAATATTATATTTATTAACATCAGTCATGTATTAATTTCTATATATATGTGGATGTATTTGGACTTTCCATTCTGTTTCACAGCTCTATTTATCTATTCAATACTATTATCATAGAATTTTAATTATTATTTCATGAATAAATTTCCATTGCCTCACATAATGTTTAATTTAAAAATTCCCATCACTGTGCTTTAACTATGCTTGCTTTCTTCTCTTCTAAATAAGTTATCAAATGAAGTTTATAAGTTTCACAATCAAACTTTGAGCTTTTGATTGCAATGACATTGACATTAAAGGTCCATTTCTGTAGAATTTATTTTGGCTTTCTATTTTTTTATTATTTTTGATATTTTAAGTTATAATGATTATGAGATTTGTCAAGATACGTAGTCTACCATGCTACAAGGAACAAATGTCTCAACACAATCTGACAGTGTTTATTCAGATAGAGAAAATTGTAGTTCCATAAAATACATGTAACAATTTTTACATTTACTAGTTTATAAAGAAAATTTCAACTTTTTTTCTTGCTCAGATCATTTGTAATAGGTAAATTTGATGACAAAGTAGCTATACAGAGCATAAATAAAATATTTTTTAAGTTTTTCAATGATTTTAAAATTTAAATTATGTACAAGGCAAAAGAAGTGCTACTTCAACCTTGAATCTTGGATGTGATATCACTATTGTTCAAGTTATCTGTATGACCTACATGTTATTCATCTTTCAATGTTATTGTATGCCTGGTAGATAAATGAAGCAGAGAGATAGATTAAGTTGTGTATACACATATACACAATGATCATTAGGGGATTGTAAAAGAGCAGACACTTCTGTGTATTCATACTAATTAATCGAAATAAAATGTACATCAAAAGGACAGTAATTTACCTACACTAGTGGCAGTCAAAAGAAAAAGCAAAATGCCTGTCTCTTAAATATTATTAAATTTAAATCGAATTGAATAAATTGGAGAAAATAATTCTATGATCACAGTGAAAAATGAAAACAACTAATAGAAATTACTTGTTTTTTTTTTAATTTCAGGGTATTATGAGGGTACATGTGAATGTCACTTGCAACATATCTGATATCAAATTATTTTATTAAAATTATCATATATCTTTTAGAAGATAACTTTAGAAAAGAATCATGAGATTTGGCTTACTCTATATAAGTAATCCAACTGATGATTTTTCTATCACTTTCTTCCCTGATCTAATTTGTTTTTTAATTATTTTATTTATTAATACATGCAATGCTTATTAAAACAGAGAAATGCAGCTAGCTATAAGAAAATAACTTAAGCATAAGTAAGGTTACATGAAAATCATAGTCATCTTCTGATAAAATAAAAAATATTTTTATTTTTCCTTTGCCATTCACTATCATATATGGCAGGTTATCTTGTATGACTGTCTCCAAAAGACCTCAAATTTCTCATAGTCAACGCTCACCAAAAAATACCTTCCTGCTTTTTAGCTCCATTTTGCCTCTAATCTCATAGTGTATACAAGATCCCAGACCTCACATCTGGCATTCCATGATGGGAAAGAGCCAGGTAGCTCCATGACTCTCAGCATTAAGATATCCCACTTTTTTCCTAAGGATCCACCCACAAATGTTATCCTAAGGAGGATCCACCCACAAATGTTATCATCTTGACTGCCTAGTCTGCCATAGAAAACGGAGATAATGGGTGCATTCACAGCTGATGATCTATGTTTCATCCTATCTTAAAATTCATCTGTTGCATGAGATGTTTCAGTTAGTTAAAAGTCTTTTATTTAATCACCTATGATTCAAGCAATATTTTAACCATACAAGCTGATAACAGCTCATGATTTACAGATAGAAATACTTTATATTGAAGCTTAAGCTATGTAGTAGGCAAAATTTTTGCTGTATTCTTTATAAGAATCAATTTTTACCATAAAAAATTAAACTGTAGCTTGCTAACTTTCAACAATGTGCCTGGTACAAAATTAAATACTTAATGAAATATAAATATCATTATTATTGTTGTTGCTAACATGTTGAATTCTATGCCCATTGGCTTGGTACAAATAACTCAAAACACAAGGCAATGAATAGAAGACCTGGGGTTTGAATCCTGGTTCCATAATTTAGTAGGTACAGAACTTTGGGAAATTTTGCACTGTTTTGTTTTTGGTTTTGTTTTTGTTTTTTCCATTTTAAACATGGAGATGCCTTTTGCATTGCCTAATGTATAAAATCGTTATAGAGTAATCCAATGTCATAATGTGTGAGATATCATTTTCTAAATTACAAAACACTTCAAAAACTTTAAGATGTTATGATTAGCCATGGCTAAGGGAGTTAAAGAAAAGTGAGTTAATTGTCATAGTTAAAGAGATAACGAGAATACTTTAAAAAACCAAATTTGTACCTTAAAGTCTATGTTTTCTTCAAAAGGACAATTGTCCTAAGTCACTAAAACAAATTTTAACTATTCTAACATATTTATAGTTTTGTTATTTTAAATTATACCCTTAACATTCACTGCTATTCTTGACAGTGGATGCAAAGTACACACAAAGCTTTTAAAAATATTTTGTTACACATAAAAAGAAATTAAATAATTATCTTAACCCCCATATAAATGTTTTATTTTTTTTCTAATATACAGTATATATGTGGATAATATGTGTATATTATCTTTTATTTGTATACTAAATAAAAATTAAAAAGCTTTTTTATACCAAAAGTGACCCTTTTCAGATGCATTTCACATTCTTCTCTACCTTTTAAAAGCTTGACTAAATAATGACAATATTAGTTCCTTGAATAAGATTTCAGGAAAATATTAACATCAGGGAAACTATATTACACATTCTCTACTCTCGTAATTTCAGCCTACAGTAATTTTTTCAAGATAATTCTGTCCATAATCATAATTATTTTGATGTGTTAATATTATTAATGTAAAAGCACATACTCTTTGTTATTGTTGTTGGAATATAGATTTATAAAATAATTTCATAATTCACTAGCTTTGCAAGCTCTATTATGTAAAAATTCATCTTCTATCATTCCAGAAGTTAAACAATTATGAATATATTTTAAAGAAAACTTTGAATACTGAATAAAACATAATTTAGCTACAGCTCAGTTGTTCCTTTCTTCTATTTAATTTACCTCAATTATGTCACTTGCATTAAGGTAAATAATGTAATTTATTAAAAATGTCAAACTTCACATTTCACTTCCTTGATTGATTTCAGCTATTTAGATATTATGGCATTGTACTTATTGCCACATTTTAGCAAATACCACAGCTTGCAGCACTTTCACTCTTTATTTTTGAACTAAACTAAAGACACTTTAAGGTGTATTACTTTCTTTTATAAAAATATTTTTAATTTTTAAAAGGCATACAAGTTGACTGCGTTTCTTATAATAACATTTTTTTCCTGCATTTCACAATAGCTAGTAATCTTTTCCCATTGGGAAGATATTCAGATTGGCTAAAGTAAGCTGTTATTTTTCCTACTCAGAATCTGAGTTATTTACTAATACAGGATGCAAGGAGAGAAATAAAGCAGAGTCTGTGTTCAAATATCTTATAAATGCCTCACACAGAAATTATCTCTTCATCATGAAGTACCCAGTGTCTGAAGAAGAAATAAAACATACAGGGATTAGCTCTCTGAGAAATAGAAATTCACGCATTTTACATTTCACAGTGATAGCCACATTCAGCTAATCAGAGCTGTAATATTAATATAGAATTTTGCTCTACCTAAAAAGAAACATCATACTTAAACATAAAATTGCAAACATAATTCTCTTTATAAATATATAAATCATTTTTAATTCAAACTACCAGCATCTGCTTGAGCTGACTATTGTATGTGGTATAAAACAGCCTCTTTGACAGTTTAAAGACCACTGCATTCACACATGAAGGTTGACTAATAGTAATAATGATAATAATATTTTGCCATATTGTTTCTAAATAGGTCTGAATGTTTGTTAATCAGGAAAGAGTTGGAATTCATTGTTGCTATATTTCTAAGTGCCCAATAATTATTATTACATTTAGAAGTGATTGGATTCATCAATCTGCTAAAATAATACTGTCCTAGTAAAAACACTTTTTAAAGATTATTATCTAGCCTAGCCAATCCTGACACTTCTACCAGCAACATAAAATTACCCTTTATCTTGAATTTATAATTTAGATGAATTATCTACAATCAGTGTTCCTCTATAATGTTTTCTTCTGGGAAACTTTCTTTGATTAAAACAGACGAGATAAGATCAAAAGACAAGAATTTTTCTCACTGTCTCTCGAAAATGCCTTCTTCCCATTAAGATGTTGCCTTTTCCAAAATGCCAACCATGGCAGGTATTGTGTGTTAGTTCACTCTCAATACCTTTTCAATCCCCTTCTCCCTTGCCTTCTTAAACCATGAAATAGAAAATGAATTACCCGACTTCCCTGTGCTCATACAGCTTACAGGGATGGAAAGGTCTATACAATCTAATTCTGGTCAATAAGATGGAAGCTTAAGTCCCTGTCTCCTGAGCATACATTTGCCCTCATTTTTCTCCTGCCTCCTTCTTACTGTCTAAAATGCAGATCTGATGTCTGGAAGTATAGTAACTATATTCCACTGTGGACACAGGCACCATGGGAAGAAAGACAGAGAAGAAAGGAATAAGCTTACATCTGTGATGACTATATTAAGCACTTTTTTTCAGATATTCTGTTACAGGCCAACATAGAACCCAGCCAAAGAATAAGAAAATGATGGAGAGAAGAACTAGAGGGATAAGAGATGACTCATGAGAATCTCTAACTTCAATAGAACTGTAGAGAACTAGAAGAGACCTTAGAAATATTTTCAAGAGTTCTCATTTCACAAAAGAGGAAACCAATGCCTGCAGTAATGAGAAAAGTTGCCATGTCTATCTAGCTTAGTTAATGGCAAGGTAAAATCTGAGTCTCTGGACCTTCAATCCTTCCCACTCCCCACATAATCTGCCCAAGTGAGCTAAGAGTCAGGACGGATCTTCAATTCCTCTCCCCCGACACTGTGGTCTGCACTCCACCATTGCACACAGGAGTGATGGGAGATTTCTAGGCACATGTTGGGGTGCACCACAGAGGGGTTGAAAGGGTTATTGCGGCATTAAGAGATTTTTTTTTTTAACTTGCAAAACACTTGTCCTACACTTCCGTCCCCTTCTCCCTGGAAATTTAATTTTCTTTGGATAAAATACTACACAAATCCTGCTTTAAGAAACTTGATCTAATTTTCGAGGAAAAAGAGAGGTATGTCTAATTTAAACAGTAGTGATTATCACTTTACAATCCCTTAAGTATATGTGTGTATACAGGTATGTCTGGATACATATGAAGATAGTTGGGGAGAGAGGGAGGGAGAGAGAAATAGGTTGAGAGAGAGAGAGAGAGAGAATGTGGGGGAGAGAACCCCTTGATTCTATCACTTTGTCATATTTGAAAGCTAAAGTTATTAAAAATCTCTGGGTCTTTCTCCCTCTACTTTGTTTGACATTACTTATTGCCCATCAATAATCTGAGAGCCAGGGAAAAGCAAGACTGCTGATGAGCACATGAAAAGCAGTATGCTAACTTCTAGACTTGGGATCAGCACTGTAGTTCCTGGGAGACCAGAGAGAACAAGGAAACATCTACCTACAGTTCTCAAGGGACTGGGAAACTTGGCAGATTATTGAGGCAAAGCATTCAGGCACAAGACAACGAGACGGTTTATTTATTTATTTATTCTGGATAGTCTAATGCTTCGTCTGTTTTTTGTTTGTTTGTTTGTTTGTTTGTTTGTTT
>RJWJ010049341.1:0-10277 GCA_004363605.1 Indri indri | reverse complement strand
AGCAATGGCTTGCCTCCCATGGGCCATTCTGGTAAATAATTCGCATCCGAGTAGATGTCTGAGCCCTGCAACTATTTTTACCTCCATATTCTCTATATTCTTAAGCTGCAGGATCAAATTACTGTCATTATTCGAAAAGCACTAAAGTGGACCCAATTTTTTTGACAATTTAAATCCTATTTGAACCTCAGTTTTGTGACGTAAACCAATTTTCGAGATGTGATATATGAGGACCTAATAATTGCTAAAACTCTGGAACAAGAAGAAAACAAGAAAAGAAAGGAACTGCCTCTAAAGCCTAACAAACCTCTGCTTGATTACTCGAGGAGCAGCAAATAATTCATAAGCCCTGCAACAAATACCACAATTCAGAAGAAACATTTTAATTAAGAGCATTTAAAAAAATTCAAAGTTCTGATACTCAAAAAAACTTTGCAGAATTCAAGCATCTTGTAATAAAACTTTGATTTAAAAATATTGATTTAAAAGTTGAGTTGAACTAAACTGTCAGATGTATTACACACTCTTCATGATTTCAAGTATAACTTTTTGAACTTCCTTAAGCCAAATATAATACCTATGAATTATAATTTTAAAATAACTTTTTAAAAATATCTGGGGCATTAGACCTGAAAGCCACTTACTTGCATGTTTTTACTATCTTGAATGTGTTGTTATCAGGTTCATACTGCGGTATAAATCGGGGGAGTTTGTTTAGTCTGAGTTTTAAATAACTTGAGAAAATAGGTTCTTGCAACTTCCCCCCCGGGATTTAATACTAATCCTGTTATTGAGAAAATTATGAGGATATTATTAGAAAAGTCACAGCACTGGTACCCCCTTGAAAAACATGAGCATTGTGGTCACAGCACAGTCTAGGCTGCCCAACCTCTGTAAATGCTACGTAACTTGTGTGTTATTTCTGTTCTCAGTAGTTTTATTTGCATACCTTCTTTAGTCATAAAAACAATGTCATCCTGAAACTACAAGCCCAGTAGAAATAATGGAAAAACAAAAACAGGCCAGGCCAGAAGAAAACTGCCCACTCCCTCCTTCATGCCCTCCCCCGCACCCACAATACCAACACCAATGTTGAATGTGGTTTTCTAAGTGTCTGTCACCCCCACCAGACTGTAAACTCCTTGAGGACAGGAAATGCATCTTAATCATCTCTGGATGTTCAGTTGCTCTCATTTTTCTTGGCATTCACTTCATTCTCCATTCGCGTACTTGGTCCTTATAGAACAATAAATGGGATGCTTCATCCCTCAGAAACTATGTGTCATTTAGAAGGAGAATGTGTCATCAAAGGAAGCAGGAAGGTTGACTGAGACAACAGACTGCAGTGTCATCTGATAACCATTCTTGGAAGAGGGGGCCTGTATGTCCAATTCAAATATCTGTTCCTCCTGATTTGGGGAATGGACACATCAAGATGCTAGAACAGGCTGTTATTTAATGCTACATCATAAGAGAATTCCCCAGTGCTGATTCCAGGCTCACTGGTTGAGCAGGTAAGAGTTTCCAGGTCATTTGAACTTCGATTTCTAATTTTTCTTATTGTAATTGACTAAAGTGGTATCTGACTATATCCATAAGTCTCTTGTGAGCTTTGTTAGGGTGATTCAGCATGCCCGAATCAGATCAACTCTGGGACGAAGACAGAGTTTCTATGCATGGGGGCTGAAGACCAGATCTTTGGACAGTGGTAAATTCACAAGTTGGTCCCTTTTCAGTAACATCCCTACCTCCGAAAGCATTCTTTTTTGTACTTCCCTCAGCCCCTGCTGGCTGCTGAATGGATAAGGTTGAAGTTGGACATAATCCCTAAATGCAAGAGTCTACAGTCTAGCAAGCCAAAAAGGGAGGAAATACACCCTCTGTGCTCTGATAGAAGGTTATTGTACTTTTATGGATCCCGTTTCTCACCCTTGGTGTTCTCCATCATTTTGCTGTAGCATTTCCTCAAGCAACTCCCTTGGATGTAATAAGTTTTCTGAGTTCTTGCATGTATTAAAATAACTTTATTCTAGCTTCATTCTTGATTGATGGTTTGGGAAGAAATACAATTCTAGATTGAAAATCTTTTTCCTTCAGAAATGCAAAAGCATTATTGTATGATCCTCTAACAGTGTTCCATTCTGATAACTATTCTTTTTAAGAGGTATGTTGGGGGGGACTGAGTTCCCCTGTGTGTAAACTCTTAGGAATTTTTTTTATCCTTTGCATACTGAAATTTTACAATTTTGTTCCTAAGCAAGAGGGTTTTTTTTTAATATAAATAGCCATTTCAATCTGAAAATCTATTTTTATCATTGGGATTTTCCTTTGTAATTTGTTTAATAATTTTTCTCCTTTGTATTCTTTTATATGTTGTTAATTTCCAAGAGTCTACTCTTATTCTCCAATTGTTATTTTTAACAGCTTCATGTTCTTATCTTACAGATATAATATTTTCTTCTATCTCTTCTGTTCTTTGCATTATCTCTATTTCCCCAAAGACTTTCTTCCCATTTGTTGCTCTTGACCTCTCTTTTTTTAAACCCTTTTCTCAAATGTCTGATGATCCTTTTTGTTCCATACTTGAGAGTGAGGCACTCAAATACTGTTTGACCTCTTTGTATATAGCTAAGATTTCAACTGATAGGTCTTGCTCACTGATAGGGTGAGTGGTGGAAAGCCAATCCTTTCTCTATTGAACCCCCAAATATCAGAATGAAAATGGTTTCTTAAGCTTTAAATTTCTCTATAATGAAGAAATTTTCAGTATTTTATCTAGGAGGTAGAAGCCTTGTTCATGAACATTCTGCAAACATGGTGGGGATGTGGAGGAGATCAACTATCTATTAAAAGGAAAGAAACAATATTGCAATTAATCTGTTTTCAGTCCATTTATTTATGTGACAAATATTTATTGAGAACCTCTGTATTCCAGGCACTGTTCTGTTTCACTCCCCTCTACTCCCCACCCCCCAAAAATACCAGGAAATAAAGACCTCATGGAGCTTTGTCTCCAATGGGGTATTAAACACTAAACAAACAAGTAAATAGACAGCTATAAGCACAAAGAAGAAAAATAAAGTAAGGTAAGGGGACAGAAAGTGATGAGGAAGAAACAGCTATTTTAGATAGGATGGCTAGGTAAGGCCTCTCTGAAAAGGTACCGTTTGAACAGGAACCTGATGGAAGTGAGTCGAGAGAATATCTGAAGAAAGATTTCTCCAAGCAGTGGGGGGAAAGAAAGTTCATGGGCCCAGAGGCAGGACTGTGCTTGGTATGTTGGAGGAACAATAAGGATGCCATGTGTGGAGTTAGCAAGAAGCAGAGTTGACAGCAAATGAGATAGAAACAGAATGGGAGATCAGCACATGTAGGGCCTTGTGGGCCGTGGTAATGATTCTCAGTAAGCAGGAAAGCCGCTGGAAAGTTTTGAGCAATGCTGCCTGGCTCAGTTCACATGGACCAGCTCATGTTGTCAGGTCAGATGCCAGGTGACAGGCCGTCCTTACTGAAGGGATGATCTTGGTTCAGGGGCCCACCCAAATTCAACCCACACCAAAGAAGAAGTGAAGGAGGATGTGCAAGTGTTTTGTGGCTGTCTTAGGATGGAAAGCTTGTTCTGTCCCCATGACCTTGCTGCCACTAGCAGTGAGTGAACAGTTTACTGGAATTTTTATTTCTGTTTTGACCAAAGAATAAATTAGAAGATTTTTTACAATTTCCAGGTAGCTGGATTATTTTTAACTAATGTTTTATTAATGATATCTAGATTTATTGAATTATGGTCAGAGAATGTGACATGTATCACACTTCTTGGAATTAATGTAAATATCCTATATGGCTATCACATTACCAATATCTAGAAAAAAACAGTTACAAAGGGGTAATATCTATTTGCATGGCAAATATTTTGATAAAATTATTGAAAAAATAAGTGTTCAATTATTCAAAGATACTTGCATCTTTATGATTTTGGCTAACTTATGAGTCAATATTGAGAAAGTTATATTAAAGTCTCCCACTATTATTCTGACATATGTCATCATTATTCTCATTTTTGATATTGTTATTTATATACTTTAATTCTATATATTTTGGCCCACAGGTGTTCATGCTTCCTGAGTTGATAGTTGTTGAAGCTAGGTGTTGGGTACATAGCAGTTTATTACCACATTCTGTCCACTTTGCTATCTATGCAAAGTTTTCCATAATAAAAATAAAATAATATAATGGTTTCAAAAGCTTCACTCTGTTTTGTACCATTAGTCCATATAAAGTAAAGGTTGGGTTCCCCCAGAAGCAGACTCTGAAAGAAGGATAAGTGTACATCAATTTTGGAAGAAGTACAGGGAAAACCAGCAGGGAGTGGGGATGTGGTACAGGGAAGGAAAATTCTCCAACAAAGGGTGTGCTATTAAGCACATGGTGGGCGATAGAGTCTATAACCCCATGGGAAACTTAGAAATGGTGCAAAACATACACCTCAGAATTATCCCAGCCAAAGGGCAAGAATCACTGGTCAAGGGCTGCTCACGGGGGCTAATTCCTTGGCATTTAAGGCTTTTGGTGGGCACAGAGTTGGGTCGTGGGGGTAGGTAAAGTTCTTCTTCAGAGACATACACATTGGCAGTTAGAGTCTAGAGCACATAGAAGATCCAAGGAACACGAGTGGGCACACTAAGAGCATTCACAACACCCATATTGTTCTTTTAATGTATCACTCTTAATTTCTACTTTTTTCCAATGGTAATATTTCCATCCATACTCTTTTGTGTGTTTGAATTTTACTATCTATTTAACATATAGTTGTTGAGGTTCTATTATACACTAAGAAGTACCCTACTAAATTGACATGGAGCTAAAGTCTGAAAATGGTTAGAGATAAGTAAATACTATGTGAAATATCACATGATAAAAATTATGGTAAAGGGAGCTAAATTGTAGTCCACTTCCCAGAGGAAGTGATGTCTAAGCTGAGAACTGACTATTCAAAAAGGATGGGGTAGAGTGTTTTAAGCAGAGGGAACAGCATGCTGGGAGTCACAGATGACAAACAACATGTACTGGAAGAACTCAAAGTCAAGGAGAGAGATGCTGAATTGGAGCACATAAACCAAGGAATGGCCAGAAATGAGATTAGAGATGTTAGCAGAGGCCATAGGATGCAAGGTTTTATTAGCCATATTAAGGAGTTTTGGACTCTATCCTAAAAGCAATGTGAATTCATTAGAATTTCAAGCAAAGGACTAACATACAAAAAGCCATTTTAGAAAGATTCGCCTGACCACAGTGTGGGAGACAAAATCACAGTGTGGGACACACAGTCTTTTGCATAAGACTAGAAGCAAAAAGAATGATTGCAATTAGGCTTGTGTAGCAATCATACAGCAGAAACAATGGGATAAATAGCAAAGATGGGATGGAAAGATGTGCATGGGTTAAGAAAAACTTAAGAGTTATTTACATGGTATATTTACATGCCATCACTTTATTTCTAACATTTGTCAATCATTTCCGTTTAGCTGGGTCCCTTATAAACAGCTTATATTTAAATTTTGCTTTTGATGCAATTTGAGAACATTTATCTTCTAACAAGGATCTAAATCTCTTATATTTATTTTGATAAATATGGCATATGGTCAAACTTTACCATATTTTCCTATTAGTATTTATTATTTCCTAATTTTGTACTTCTTTGCTTCTTTCTTGTTCTTTTCCCTAATTTTGTGCTAGAAATCAAGTTATCTTTTTTTTCGCTTGTGATTTGGAAGTTTTGTGCTGCTATTGGTTATCTGTGATTTTTTAAACTTTGTATTTGGATCTGTCTGAATCTATTGTATATGAATAACTTTCCAGAACACATTATTATTTTTTACATCAACACTGTAAAAGGAACAATTTATCACACGTTTATTTACTCACTTAGCTCCCTATAAGTCCAAGTCCCAGTGATCTGAATATTTCAGATTTATATCACAATTTTTTAAACAATGCATCTTCTCTTTCAAAAATCATTTATTAACATTTATATTATTTCAAAATCATACACACAAGAATTATTTAAACAATTGTTTTAGAGTCTCTATTATTTACTCTTTTCTTCCACCATAACTTTTCCTTTCTTGGGTCAATCTTTTTTTCTACTTCTTTTCTTTAATTTTGTGTAGTATTCAATGGTCCTTTCCAATCTGGATATTCAAGGCTTTCTTTCACTCAGGAAACATTTGTTTTTTGGGCGTTTGTATTATTATTATTTGTGTTATTGATTCTCCCTGACTGCTCTGTTCTCCTTCTGAAATAAAATTTCTTTCAAGAACATTTATTCTAGATTTCAATTTTGTTCCCACATTTATTACTCTCTTGAAATCCTCAATGACAATTTTGGTCATGACAATTTATGCAAAAAGAACAAACCATCTACTAATTCTTTTCTTATACTTGAGCCTCACTCCCATTCTAGTCTAGTGTGGTTCCGTGCAAAGATTATTAGAGGAGAAGAGAAGTGATGGAGGTAGAAACCTTTGGTTCAGCAATTGGATGAGTCAGAGGATCTAATAAATTTGGCCAATCTATTGTGTTTCTGTACAGAAATAAGTAGCATTCCAATATGCCAACAACAGTCAAACTGACAACCAAATCAAGGACTCAATACCCTTCACAATAGCAACAAAGAAAGTAAAATACCTAGGAATACATTTAACTAAGGAGGTAAAAGACTTCTACAGGGACAACTATGAAACAGTGAGGAAGGAAATAGCAGCAGATGTAAACAGGCAGAAAACCATACCATGCTCGTGGGTCGGCAGAATCGACATTGTTAAAATGTCTATACTACCCAAAGTGATCTACAGATTCAGTACAATGCCTATTAAAATACCAACATCATTTTTCACAGATCTATAAAAAATAATTCTACACTTCATGTGGAATCAGATCCCATATAGCAAAAGCAATCTTAAGTAAAAAGAACAAATTGGGAGGCATCAATTTACCATACTTCAAGCTATAATACAAGGCTATAGTAAACAAAACAGCATAGTACTGGCACAAGAACAGAGACATAGACCAATGGAACAGGACTGACAGCCTGATATAAAACCATCCTCACATAGCCATTTGATCTTTGACAAAGCAGACAAGAACATACACCGGGGAAAAGAATCCCTATTCAATAAATGGTGCTGGGAAAATTGGATAGCCGTATGTAGAAAACTGAAACAGGATCCTCACCTATCACGTGTCACCTCTCACCTCTCACAAAAATTAACTCATGGTGGATAACAGACTTAAACCCAAGGCATGAAACCATAAGAATTCTAGAAGAAAATGTTGTAAAAACTCTTACAGACATCAGCCCAGTCAAAGGATTTATGGAGAAGATGCCAAAAGCAATCACAGCATCAATAAAATAAATAAATGGGACCTGATCAAATCACAAATTGATTTTAATTTAATAAATTATTGACCATTGTTCCATTTTTAATTTGTTTCCCTCCAGAAGTTAAAAAGTCCCTTTGTTTCCAAAACAATGGAATTTTCATACTATCTGTAGTTGCATGGAAAGATGCCCATGGTCTTCTATTAAACTACAAAGAAAGGAGTCAGAACAGTATATATAAGATAATCTATATAAATAAAAATATGTATGCGTAAAATTTAAAAGGACTATAAATAAACAAAAAAGGGGAACTGGGGGAGTGTACAACTAGACATTATCAATGTTTCTCTAGGTTGGTGCATATATGGGTATTCTCCATGTTTTTATGGCTTGTCCCTATTTTCCAGTTTTTTAAAATAATGTACATGTATTTCCCTGTTAATTTTGCAAAATAAAAATTTTAAACAGGAAAAAAAGAGCAATAAAAGAATCTTTTCTTTACTAGATTTAAAATGTATTCTAACAATAACAATGTAATAATTAAAATAATATAGTGCACTGGCCCAGGAGAATAATAAGCACATAAATGGAAAATAAATATAATATAAATATATAAACTGATATATACATGGATATATATATAAAATATATGGATATTTCAATAAATATTTTTTAGCAAAGCTGCAAGGTACCAAATTACTAGGTGAAATTTATAAATCCTTAAGGGTAGGGAAATCTTTTCTAAGCATGGTATCAAAGACAGAATCATGAAGTTAAAAAATGACAGATTTAACAACACAATTTAAAATGCTTTATATGCTTAAAAGAGCCAATTTAAAAATAAAATCGAAGTTTTGAAAAATATTTGTTAAGAAATGAGAAAGGTAAAAGCCCTTAATGTATGAAGAGTTCTCACAAAATAAAAATATAGCTATGATTATATCTCTATTGGCTAGTGTCTTTCACATCCACATCAGGGAACAGCAGTCCCAGCTTGATTCTTCTGTGTCAGGTACTATAATTTTTAATATGTTATATGTAAAATACATCGTACACTCTGGCCCCAACTGATTAGAACATGCACCAGTGTATATGCAGGTTATTCTTTCTGACTTCACAGCAATCTATGCTTGCCCTTCTCTGATCCACTTACTCTGTGCCCCAATGGACTATAGACAGACACACACTGCATCACCCAGACTCCTAGATCTCCACATTCTGGTTGGTTCCAGCCAACTTAAGGCACCAGCAGAAGCTTAGAGGGTAGAGGGAGATGTGTTCTCTGGCTTCCTTTCTGCCCTTGCACTATGGCTCTGACAGTGTCTAGTCCCCCTGCAATTACTGCTCTTGCCAGGTGATCCCCTGCCACAGCCTCACCACTCTGGTGACACTGATTCCTTCTTGACCATTTCAGGCCTAGGGGTGTTAATGGTTTTACTTTTAGTTAATGCTGTTACTAGTCTCCGAGTGCCTCAGCATCCTTGTGTGCCCCCTTAATTCCATCCACACCTTGGTAAACAGCCCCTTCACTAAATTCTCTCCAAAATCCCCACAAGTGTGCCTTCGTATCCTGCAGTCCCTGACTCAGAGAGTGGATGAACAGAAGGTTATCAAAAATTGGCACAGTATAGAAACTGCAACCTCACCTGTGTTGGCTTGGTAAGAAATTCTGCCTAATAGGAATGATCCTTATTACAGATGACACATCTCCCTGTTATATTTTCCTTAGGTGAACTCCGAGGAAGTAAGTCATTGAACTCCGGCTCTATCTGGATGACACTAAACTATGGTTGTGATTCTCCATGATGCCAATGCACTGGAAGCCCTGAGAGCCAGAGGGGACTTGTTGTTATAACCTAGAAAATCTCTGAAATTTCAGCTACCATCAAATTTATGAGACTATAAATATTTTTTTAATTTCATTTTTTTATTTTGATCATTAATGGGAAAATATGACCAAAAAATTCTTCAATTTTCTCAAAAAAACATATTTTTAACAAGATTTAAGAATCTTGAATATTCTCCTGTAAGCTTATTTCAGTCTCTGCTTATGCCACTGATCCAAATACTCATGTGTCTTCTCCCTGTAGCATCTGACTTTACCCCAGCATGTGTGTCTCAGCCTCAATTGTGTACCCCACACTCCTGAAAATCATAATTATTTTCCTTCCAAGCTCCACCGCTTTTTTTTATTTTGTCCCATACAAAATCAGTCAAGTTTCTAATTCACATACATTAAGAAATCAATAATAAATTGTAAGCATATAATTGTTTATCCTATTTTTTTCAGGTATGCTATTTTTTTTTTATTATTTCCGCATATTACAGGGGTACAGAAACAGAACAAATTATCATTATTTGTTGATGATGCTTGTGAAGCCCAAGAAAATCAGCTTAAAAAACTATTATACATAATTTTTCCATAGATGGCTGGTTCCATAATAGTCACGAATTATATGTTATTCTTCACCTTTCATTCTTCCTTAATGTCCCATGACCTATCAATTACTGAGTTTGAGCAATACCAGCTGACATTTCTTGAATTGCTACACCTGACTGCTTTTTTGTTTTGACTGTCCAGACCATCCAGGGTCCAGCAGCAATCATGGCCTCTTTGCAATGGCAGCGACACACGGTGAGACACTGGATGCAGCCAAGACCAGCAGGCTGGCTGTCTGGATGTCCATAGCATTTGAGCTCCTCCTGGGCCGGCAGATCGCAGCAGGCAAATGATTAAGTGAACTGATCCATGGACATTGAGATGAAGCAGAAAACACTAGATGGGGGGGCTAACGCATGAATGTGTGCTTAACTTTAGATCCAGTAGGAACACATGTGCTTTTCAAATGCCTTTGACACACTTCATAGTCAGAGGAGGCATAGTCAGAGGGGACAAATC
>RJWJ010049340.1:0-10465 GCA_004363605.1 Indri indri | reverse complement strand
ATCACAAATATCATTGCACTGAGTTCCTGTAATCCTGGCTAAAAGCAAAGAGCTGTGATGTTTTAGCCAGAGCAGTTTTATTGTGAGTTAGATTTATGATTTCCAGTAGGCTTTTTGAAATGTTGCCCAGGGGTCAGGGACTCCCTGTCCCCATTCATAGATTCTAGACTGGATTTTTTTCAACCTGAACACATTTGGCTCTGTTACAAAGAATTATTAAGCTGTGATTCAGCTACATTCTCTAGATTTTGAGACTTTGGGAGAACATGACTTATTTTGTCCTAGAGGATCCAATTCATTGAGCACTCAGAAACTTTCACAACTTGTATTTTTCATATTTTAGGCTTCATTGCAAAAGGATTAAAGCTAATGGCTAAATTTTCTAGTGCTGTTACTTGTGAAGATACTGTGAATTATACAAAGCATATTGTATCATTTTTCTGGGAACAAAATTGGCTGATTAAATAATAAAACCATCAAGAGACATCACAGGCCAATTATGGCAGAGGGAAAAGTTGTTCTGAGTTCCCAGGAGGGAGAAATCACTGCAAGCAGAAGTGATCAAGGAAACATTCATGTCTTGGAGGTAAATGACCTCTGAGGATGGATTGGTTTTGTGGAGGTGGAAAGGTGAAGTAGGGTGGTAACATTACCAAGGAGATGGAATGTCGTGAACAGAGGGCATAGAGGTGTGAAGTAATTAAGGTATTGGAGTGTTGGAGAAGAAGGTGTAGAAACTATACAAGAGCAGATTTACCATATCTTTAAACAGATCCAACTTGTTCTTCCATTCCCCTTCGTGTCAAAAACATTTGAACCATGGCTTTTTCTTTTTTTTTTTTTGATACAGAGTCTCACTCTTTTTGCCCAGGCTAGAGTGCTGTGGTGTCAGCCTAGCTCACAGCAACCTGAAACTCCTGGGCTCAAGTGATCCTTCTGCCTCAGCCTCCCGAGTAGCTAGGACTACAGGCATGCGCCACCATGCCCGGCTAATTTTTTCTATATTTTTAGTTGTCCGATGAATTTCTTTCTATTTTTAGTAGAGACAGGGTTTCGCTCTTGCTCAGGCTGGTCTCAAACTCCTGAGCTCAAACAATCTGCCCGCCTCAGCCTCCCAGAGTGCTAGGATTACAGGCGTGAGCCACCGTGCCCGGCCCTGAACCATGGCTTTTTTATTGTGTAATTATAGATGTTTCCTGTTGATGAGATTTGATCAATATTTTGTCTTTGATTTTGAAAAATGAGAAAGTTATAAGTTAATAAATGCAGTTTGGCAGATGAAATCTTTAAAAACTTGGGAGTCCATTGGGGGGAAAGTAAAAAAGTACAAGAAGAATCACTTCCCTAAGGGCAATGTCTTAAACTTATTTGTATTATGCATGTGGTATTTGTTTTGGGCTGAGGTGTGTCCCTCCCCCCAAATTCATATGAAGTCCTGACCCCCATAACCTCAGAATGTGGCTGCATCTGGAGAGAGGCACTTTAAAAAGGTTATTATGTCAAAGTGAAGTCATAAGGGTGGGCTCTCATCCAATATGAGTGATACCTTTGGAAGAAGAAACAGTAGCTAAAGGGTGATGTGGGGCCAAAGGTTTTTTTTGTTTTTTTTTTTAAGAGACAGGGTCTCACTCTGTCACCCAGGCTGGAGTGTAGCAGTGTTATAGCTCGGTGCAACCTTGAACTCCTGGGCTCAAGCAATCCTCCTGCCTCAGCATCCCGAGTAGCTGGGACTACAGGTGTGCTCCACCATGCCTAGCTAATTTTTAAAATTTTTGTAGAGATGGTGTCTCACTATGTTGCCCAGGCTGGTCTTGCTCAAGCAATCCTCCTGCCTTGATCTCCCAAAGTGCTGGGATTATAGGTGTGAGCCAGTGTGCCCAGCCAGAAGAGCAAATTTGGATGTAGGTGCAGGCACAGAGGAAAGACCATCTACAAGCCAAGGAGAGAAGCCTCAGAAGGAACCAACTCTGCAGACACTTTGATCTTGGACATCTCGACACCAGGACTGTGAGAAAATAAATTTCTGTTGTTTAAGCTATCCAGTGTATGGTAGTAGTTATGGCACCCTTAGTAAACTATTAATCATATATTGTTTAATAAATATTTTCTTACATCGAAACTTGAGTTCTTTGGTATTGGCACTCAGGGACCTTTGTGAACATCTTGCCCCAGTCCATTTATGCAGCTGCCTCTTCTGACACTGCCTGTCCTGCCCTCTCTGCCCTTTAGCCTCCCGGTGTTCACCAGGTACATCCTGCCTTTGAACGCCTCTGAGTCCTTGCTGGGATTCTCTCTGCCTGGATTGTTGTTTCTTTAATTGGACCTCATTGAAAACCTTGTTCAAATGTGTGTTCTGTGGCTGAGTTAGAAGTACTTAGGGCATGTATTTTCATAAAATGTCTCTTCTCGTTAGACAATGTACTCCCAAAGTGTAGGACTTACGTTTGATTCATTTTTGTACCTCTGGAGCCAAACGTGGTGCATAAGTTTGGCTAGGCTGCCAAACATGGTGTATTAATTTGGCAAGGCTGCTGTAATGAAGACTGAACAGAATATCACAGGCTGAGTGGCTTAAACAACAGACATTTATTTTCTCACAATTCTGGAGGTCTGGAGGCTAGAAGTCCCAGATCAAGGTCCATCAAGTTTGGTTTCTAGTGAGAGCCCTCTTTCTGGCTTGTAGAGAACCACGTTCCAGCTAGGTTCTCACATGGTCTTTTCAATTGAGGAAATGTCTCAATAGGACATTTCCAATGCATGCATGGAGGGAGGAAGGGGAGAGAGGGAGAGAATGAGCACAAGTACACCAGTGTGCTCTCTGGTATCTCTTCTTACAAGGACAGAAATCCTATCAGTAATCAAAGCCCTACCTTTATGACCTCATTTAACCTTAATTACTTCCTTATAGGTCCTATCTCCATGTAAAGTCGCATTGAGGATTAGGGCTTTAACATGAATTTTGGGGGAGCGGGGGACAAAATTCAGACCATAACACGTGGTCAATCAGGGCTTAAAGTGATTTGGAAAAAAATTAAACCTCAAAGAATTGTTAGTGAACACTAGTCTATCTAGACATGAACTGTATGCAAGTAATTGAGTAAAAAGGAGAAATCAAATAAACCATGATCATAAGTGGGATAAGAAAATGTGGGATTATGTATCTACTAATACACACATATATGCAGAATACTTGCACCGAGTTGTATTAGGAAGAATACTACAATCACTCTAATTGGAATTTTCCAGAAGAACATGTTACCTTTAGATGTCTATAATAGCAATAAGCCACTCAGTCTATGACTCAGCTCAGTTATTTCCATAATTGTTTTGCACTCTAGGCTCAGATTTTTTTTCCAGAAAAACTCACACTTGGCATAAATTGCTGAATGCAAAATAAATTTTTAGTATTTACAGTTGGATAAATGATATGAAAAGAACATCTCAGAGCATGTTATAAAGACAGAGACTAAGGGGGATAAGCTACTGGGTAAAATTCTACATTATAGAATTTAATGAAATCCCTCTTTAATATTTCACTTTTAGTTTTTTTGTAGCAAAAAAGCAACCTTGCGAGAGAAGAGTAATGGAGAGGTGTGCAGGTAAGAAACTGAAATAATCTCAGTGAAATATCTAATCCATAAAGCCACGTACGGGTGCTCCTCAGCTTACGATGGGGCTTATGTCCCAATAAACCCATTGTAAGTCAAAAATGCATTTAATACACCTAACCTACTGAACATAACAGCTTAGCCTAGCCTACCTTAAACATACTCAGAACACTTACATTAGGTTACAGTTGGGCAAAATCAAGTAACAGAAAGTGTATTATATAAGAAAGTGTTGTGGCCGGGCGCGGTGGCTCACGCCTGTAATCCTAGCACTCTGGGAGGCCGAGGTGGGCGGATCATTCTGAGCTCAGGAGTTCGAGACCAGCCTGAGCAAGAGCGAGACCCCATCTCTACCAAAAATAGAAAGAAAATTAATTGGACAGCTAAAAATATATATATAGAAAAAAATCAGCCGGGCATGGTGGCACATGCCTGTGGTCCCAGCTGCTCAGGAGGCTGAGACAGTGGGATTACTCGAGCCCAGGAGTTTGAGGTTGCTGTGAGCTGGGCTGACGCCACGGCACTCACCCCAGGCAAGAGAGTGAGACTCTGTCTCAAAAAAAAAAAAAAAAGAAAGTGTTGAATATCTCTTGTAATTTATTGAATACCATACTGAAAGTGAAAAACAGAGTGGTTGCATGCGTACCTGAAGTATGGTTTCTACTGAAAGAGTATCGCTTTCACATTGTTGTAAAGTGGAGAAATCTTAAGCCGAACCATAGGTTTGGGACTGTCTGTACTGAGAATTTAGAGAACTTGAGTGTAGTGAGATAAGCTAGGTTGGAGTCTACATAGATTCTAGATGGATATAAAGTCATGACAGCTGTATAGTTTGATGATTATGATTTTCAGATGAAATATATAGCCTTGGAGAAATATAAAGTTTGAGGATCCTGGAGATACAGTACACACGCTTACTACACAAGAAAACTCAAGAAGGCATTAAGGGTTGGTACATTAGTTTTTATCTTTAACTTTATCATAATCCTCATAGATGTCACCGCATGGTAAGACCTGTTAAATGATACCTGGAGAAAATAAGTATGATCATTGTAAACTGTACGAACCCTGATATTTTGGCCTAGAAGCTACTTATAGAACAAGATTGATTCTAACTGAAAAGCTTACACGTTCTCTCAGCTGCACTTCTGGAATGGTGGCATAAATACCTTAGAAAGTCAACTCTTCCATGGTTTTCTTTATAGCTATTCCTCTACTTCTTCCTCACCCACAGGTTTGAAGTTTTATTCTATTTGCATATTTAACATTCATATTTGACTTATTTGAAATTAATATCTCTCCTCTGGCCTTGGATAATACCAAGAGCTTAAAATGCTCTAATCCAAACACCCATCGCTATCCTATATGTCATTATTGTTCATTACTTCCACCTCATTTTTATATTCTTCAAATTAGTTACTATCGCTGTTGTTTTTATGTAGTCAATGCTCATTTAGATTTGCCTATGTAGTTACCAATTATCGTTCACCATTGTTTCTTACATTTTTCTCTTTCAAATCTTTTTATGAAATAAATCCTGTAGTATTTCTTTCAGTGGGAACCTTTATAGTGGCATTCTTTCTTTTACTCTTACAAAGGAAAAAAAACTCTTCTCTCCCTCATTCTTTTATTGACATTTAGCTGGGATGGGAATTCTAGGAGGGCATTTATTTCTTGTCAGCATACAAATGTAATTATATTTCTTTTTAGAGAGGTTACATTGTGCCACAGCTGGTTAGTAGAGGAACCCAGGCCCATCTGACACCAGAGCTGAAGTTGTTAGCCAAAGCCTTAGTATTTGTATTCACCAAATAATATAATATTTGAACAATAACAAAGTCTACAGTGCATCTACATCATGACAACACATGGGCAAGTTTTAAAATATAATATTCAATTGAGTTCAGCAAACATTTTTGCAAACTTCCCACATGCTAAGCAACAAAGGAGGAAAGGATACAAAAGAATATTATTCTTTGACAGAACTACAATTCCATTAGGGAAGTGAGAAGTATTCACCCAGCATCTATTGTTACGCTCTGGCCTCCTGGCTGCTGTTCTAGGTCTCATGATACTTGGAAGTAGAAAACACACAGGGCTCCCTTTGAGCTAGGAATACACTTGGGTAGTGATTGCCCTCCATGGCACACATGCAAGCCTGAGAGAAGGGCTTGCACATAGCTGGTTTATTTTGGGAAGCAAGTGATCACAGAGACCAGGGAGCGTTTAACATGGAATCCAAAGGGTGGATTCTCTGCTCCAAAGAGGGGTGTGTGTGTGTGTGTGTGTGTGTGTGTGTGTGTGTGTGTGTGTGCGCGCGCGCGCGCGCGCGCGCGCGCGCATTATAAAGAATCGACTCATGAGACTGCAGGCTGGCAAGTTCAAAATCTGCAGTTTAGGCTGGCAGGCGGGAGACCAGGAGAGCCGATGGTGCAGATGGAGTCCAGAGGGCAGCGTGCTGCAGAATTCCTTCTTGCTCTGGGAGGCCAGCTGTAGTAGTCAGGGTTCTCCAGAGAGAGCCAATAGGACATATACAGGTACAGATATATAAGAGGGAATTTATTAGGGGAATGGGCGCACAGGATAATGGAGGCAAGAAGTCCCACAATAGGCCGTCTGCAACCTGGAGAACCAGGGAAGCTGGTAGGGTGGCTCAGTCCAAGCTGACAGTGTCATCGCTAGTTTAAGGCAGAAGGCCCGAGAGTGGCGGGGGGCGGCCACTGGTGTGAGTCCTGGAATCCAAAAGCTGGAGAACCTGGACTTCCAACGTCTGAGGGCAGGAGAAGGGCATCGCAGCTCTGGGGGAGAGGGAGCAAGATTCGCCCCTCCTCTGCCTTTTTGGTCCATCTGGGCCCCCGGCCGATTGGATGACATCTGCCCACGTTGAGAGGGGATCTTCCTCCCCCAGTCCACAAACTTACACCCCAGTCTCCTCGGAAACACCCTCATAGATGCACCCAGAAACAATCCTTTACTATCCAGGTATGTAGCTGTCTAGGTATCCCTTAATCCAGTCAGGTTAACACCTAAAATGAACCATCACACTGGTCCTTTTGTTCTCTTCGGGCCTTCAACTGATTGGATGAGGCCCATTCACAGTGTGGAGGGAAACATGCTTTACCTGAAGTTCACTGATTTAAATGTAAATCTCACCGCCCCCCCCCCACCCCGCCAAGCTGACACATAAAATTAACCACCACGGGCTTGATCCCCCTGGTACCTCCTGGGAGCATAGTGAATGTGCCTCAGACTGCCAACTGGCAACAGAGAGGGAAGCAGTTGTCCGCTGGCGCCACTTCCCAGGAGTCCAGGCTCGCTCTATGGGATGTTAACTCACTTCCTGGTTGCAGGTGCATGAATGCTGGGCTTTTTTTTTTTTTTTTTGAGACAGAGTCTCACTCTGTTGCCTGGGCTAGAGTGCCGTGGCATCAGCCTAGCTCACAGCAACCTCAAACTCCTGGGCTCAAGCGATCCTTCTGCTTCAGCCTCCCAGGTAGCTGGGACCACAGGCATGTGCCACCATGCCTAGCTGATTTTTTCTGTATATTTTTAGTTGCCCAGTTAATTTCTTTGTATTTTTAGTAGAGACGGGATCTCGCTCTTGCTCAGGCTGGTCTCGAACTCCTGAGCTCAAGCAATCCTCCTGCCTCGGCCTCCCAGAGTGCTAGGATTACAGGCGTGAGCCACTGTGCCCAGCCTGGGCTTTCCTTATTGTGGCCTTTGCCAGAACTTTCTGTGACATGCATTTATTAACCAGAGTTTACCTAAAAGTTGGAGCTGAGGAGGTTTTCCTAGAGTGGAAAAAGCCCAATGCACTTGAAAAAGGCAGACACAGCTAAGGTCAAATTACAATTTTATTACTTAGCAGCAAAGTTATTTCATCTTCCTGAGTCCTTGATTATTGTTTTACTTCCATCCATTAAATGGGGACACACTGCCATCTACCTCTAAGGGTTGCTGGGAACATCGCATATCATTGAGACAGAAGTGTATTCCTGGGCATCATGTACACAATTAACAAATGCTAATTTCTTTTTTCCTTCTTTGCTCACAAAAAATTGGGGAAGTCTTTATTTAAATTTTTTGCTTGAATTACTTTATATTATACTTTTATGGGAAATATTTGAGGCTCCCTCTAAAAATGTATGTGATTTACAAATAAAGTTTACAAATGTTTTTACACTCCTTCTAGGCTGTATTACTTTATTATTCTGATCCTAAGGGGTACATGTGTGCAGATTTAACTCATTATAAAAGAGGTGTTAAAAGACAGCCCTTCTTAAGGATGTGAAAGCAAAACTGACATTGGTGGGAGAGAGGTGACAAAAATGGAAGGTACTAGGTAATCCTATCTCGGGGCAGGCAATGAAAGCTAGCCAGCATCAGCTGTGAGCTGATCAGCAGCTTTAAGGCCCAGGAGGTCTGCCAGGGTGAGGGTGTCATGAGCACATCTTAAAGCCTCAGTGTCTGAAGCCACAGGTGGGCACTGCAGGATCCCATGGATTCCGGTGTGGGGTAGGTACTTTGTGCTCCCCTCTCGTCTTCTCCCCCTTCCCTCCCACCTCCCTTCTCCCCTTCCTGCCTCCCCCAACTTCTGTGGCTGTCAGACACACACACACACACACACACACACACACACACACACACTCATTTGTATTCAAAGCAAGGTTTAATTCATGCGCTCACTAAATACGTGTTGCATAATAAGTGCGTCAGGTTCCAGCCAAAGGACAGCATCACCTTATCAATAGGTCACACAAGTGCCTGTTGACCTCAGAAGAGCAGGGTTACCAGGTGCCACAGGCCTGAAGAACTGGGTGGACCCGCCTGCTCCCACCCCACCGTGGGCAGGGAGGCAGACCCCTGAACAGCCGCCTGGTTCGTTCAGTGCAGGAGAGCAGCCGTCCGAGGGAGCAAGGAGTGAGCGTTGCCTGGGGAATGAGGCCCGGCAGTGTCCCACCAATTAGCAGAGGGAGCAGTGAGTGACAGGGCTGGGGGGCAGGCAGTGTCCACTACCACCCCTCCTGGGGAGAGTGGAAATCCCTGGGCCTGTGAGGAGGAGGGCTGCGAGGACGCGGGGCTGGTTCCTCTAACGGGAACTTTGAGGGAGACTTTGACGGGTTGAATTGTGTCTGCTCAGAATTCGCCTGTTGAAGTCTTAAGTGCTAATAACTCGGAACGTGACCTTATTTGGAATAGGTCGTTGAAGATGTCATTAGTGAAGATGAGGTCACACTGGAGTTGGGTGGGCCCCTGATCCAGTATGACAGCTGTCCTTATAAAAGGAGGAAATTTGAACACAGACACAGAGGAAAGGCCGTGCGAGGATGGAGGCAGAGGCGGAGGCGCTGCGTCTGCGCCCGGGGTGGCGAAGGTCGCCGGCAAACACCAGGGGCTCGGAGGGAGGCTGGAGCAGACCCTCCCTCACGGCCTCAGGAGGAGCCAACCAGACTGAGGCCTTGATCTTGGACTCTGGACTCCAGAACTGTAGAGTCAGTTTCTGCTGTTGAAGCCGCCGGTTTGTGGCTTTGTTACAGCAGCCCCAGGACACGGACGTAGAGACCACGGAAGGGAAACAGTCCCGAGGGGAGGACTCAAAAGTTGGGGGGAGTTCCTGGGGCTTGGACAGAGCGGGGAGGGTGCCTGTGCTGGCTCGCTGGGGCACCGTGGCCACCTGCTTGTCCCAGCGCTGCTGGGAGTCTGATGCCTGGAGGCGTCCTTCCGAATCCCGGACTCCAGGGAGGCCCTGCCGTCGGAGGAAAGAGCAGCAACTTCGGTCTCTTCCTTTCCCAGACTTCCCAGGAGGCCCACTCAGGGACTCTGTCCTCTTCCCCAGGGCCGCATTGCACAATGCGTGGGGCACTGTCCACGTGGGACCCCAGTCTGGACTCGCCAACTACCGCGCACACACAGAGCCGAAGGCAGAGCGAGCTGGCAGCCCGTCGGCAACCACCGTGGACACATGTGCTGGTCCGAACTGACACCCCTCCTCCGAGCTCTCCTTTGCCTCGAGAGTCTGTGAGAAATGTCCAGGATTCTACCGCAGACGGGACACATTAGCGAGTCTGATCCCTGCTAGACGGAGCGCCCAGAGCACCTGGGATTTAAGTGCAGTTGGCTTCTGCCTTGTGCATGGCCGCAGCGGTCCTCTCCAGCTCCGTAGAAGGCACGGTCCTGTTCATTCAGGTGACAAGGCCCTTAAGCACACGTTCACCTTGCTTAGTTCTGTTTGCTGCAGTAACTACCCCAGTGAACTTTTCCAAAATGTGTGAACTAAAAAGCACTGGGCTGGGGGCCAGGTGTGGCTTCCTGAGTCTGTCTGAGCGGCCTCTCCCCGGCCTCCCCTTCCCCACCCCTCTGCACCCTCAGCTCCCACCGGAGGGTAACAGCTCCTTTCTGTCCTGCTTGGCGTAGTGCCTGGCCTGCGGCAGACTGGCAGCATCGAAGGTCTGAGAACCCTTGCACGGGGACAGACTTCACACCCCCACCACCCGCTGAGTGGCCAAAGACTGAGACGTCCTCCCCTGCTTGCCCCGACCTGAGCCTCTTCCATGAGCTACTCGAATCCAGGGAATTAATTTCCCCAGCATCTGGCTTAGTGCCTGGCACCTAACGTTCAATGAGCATTCAATGATTTGAACCGACCTTGTGATGTGGGTCAAATCATTTCTCATCCCTGGGCTTCCCTCCATTGCCTTCTCTGCCAAGGCTCTCTTTAAGGTGCCTTTCAGCTCTAAAGTTCCATTATTAGACATCTCAATGTCACTTTCTAATAGCTTCTAATCACTCACTACTCTTTCCACCCACCAGCCCCCAACTCAAAGCATAGCCAAGGCTTTTGGGTTACTCACCTAGTC
>RJWJ010049339.1:0-10278 GCA_004363605.1 Indri indri | reverse complement strand
CTCTCATCTCCCCCAATTCCTCAAGGATCTGCTCTGGTCTCTCATTTGTCCTTGACTCTGGAAGTGAACACTATCATACATGCACCCACCACTCACATACCTTACTGCCTTGTGACGTCCCAGCAAGAGGAAAGCCCCTCCCAGTCATGGGAAGACCAACCCACACCTGAATCATTGCATTCCAACAGCTGGTTAACTGTGATGGAGAAAGGGAGTTGGCTGCTGTCCCTCCTTAGAGTCTGGGGAGGAGAGACTCGCTCCTGCTCCCCTGCTGGGGTGGGGGAGGCAGCCTTCCTCTCCCAGAGGCCTGCAAGGCTGAGCTGAGGGGGGCGGAAAGGCAGACAGGAGGGGCGGGCCCAGGAGGTAGAGCACAGCCAGATGCAGGTGGCAGACCAACCGTAGGAAACAGAAACCATGTCCTGTGCAAGTCCGGATAAGAATTCGCAAGTGAGCTCAACACTTGGGTCTCAGGATGACTTTTTAACCAAAGGCATCTGGCAGGCAGAGGCCAGGGAGAAGATGGGAGGAGGGAAGAGGGGTGGGGGGAACTTGGGAGCAAAGAGATTGCTTTCCTGCCCCAACGAACAAAACAGCCTCCCAGAAAAGCACAGCTTCCCCGCTTATCTGGCAGTTTGAATTTCTCCTTTTTAAAAAGTTTTAAGCAATATTTATGATATACAAAATGTATAGAGAATAATAAAATGAACTGGTGAATCCACTACCCAGCTTAGAAAATAACACTGGTAACAGAGTCGAAACCCCCGCCCCGTGGATCCTCACCCAATCACTTCTCTTCTTTCTCTTCCTGGGGATAATCCCTAATCTGAATTCGTGTCTATCATTCCCAGGCATTTTTTATTCTTTCTCTACATATGTATGTATCCCTAAGCTATATTTGGTTATTGTACATGTTTTAAAATCTTATATGAGCAATATCATATGAAGAATACTCATTCTGCCATAAACATAGTTTTTCTCCATTCAACATTATGTTTGTAACATTCACCTCTATTGGTAAGTATAGATCTGGTTCATTCATTTTCATTGCTGTGAACTATTTCACAATTTTTAAAAAGAACTTTTTGAGACAGGGTCTTACTCTGTCACCCAGGCTAGAGTACAGTGGCATCATCATAGCTCCCTGCAGCCTGGAACTCCTGGGCTCAAGCGATCCTCCCGCCTCAGCCTCCCAAAATGCTGGGATTACAGGTGTGTGCCACTGTGCCCAGCCTATACCTTAATTTATTTATCTGTTTTGTGTAATGGACATTTAAGCTGCTTCTAAGATTTTGCTATTACTGTATTTCATCAATTCTACACCACACATTTTTCCCATTTTAAAATCTCTGAAATAAGGAATAGTTTTTTAAAAAAATGATGACGTGTAATATTTTAATTGGCAGTGTTTTCCCCTAGTGACTGATGTGCCTTTGATATAATGAAGAATGGTACACACAATGCAAACATGAACTTTCTTACACATGTTGTGTTTTTTAGTGTATACACCCCTGGAAGGACAAGTTACTAGATATTGCTGAGTTTTTCTCCATAGTAATTTTTGCTGATTTACATTTCCACCACTATATTTTCATTGGGGTATACCAAGTGGGTATTTATTCTTTGACGTTTTGAGTTTTGTCAATCTAATGGGTATCTCATTGTGGTTTTAATATGCGTTTTCCTGATTATTAGTGATCTTTGGCATCTTTCTGAAATCTTTTATTTTCTCTAACCCTTATTCTTGGGACTCTTCACTGATCTTCCTGCTTCAAGCCTCTTACGCTCTTTTACCATAGTCGAATCTACCCACCATCAATACTTATAAATATACAGCAATAGTTATCCAAAGCTACAGAACTATTTATGCCCTGGTGATTCCACTCTTGGAAACTCACATTGAGGAAAAAAATGCTGTATGCTCAAAAATGTTAACTTTTGATGGTGAAGAATTGAAAATCACCTACATGCTCAATGTTGGTAGAAATATTAATAAATTATGGCATATTTCCATGATTGAATTCTATGCAATCTTGAAAAGAGATCTATAGTATAAACAGAATGTATCAATACAGAAAAATACTTTTGATAACTGTGTGACACTGCTGTAAAAATTAGCAAATTGATCAATGGAATAGTACAAATGTCTCCTAACAGAACCAAGTACATATACACAGACTTGAATTTAGGATATAATAAGAATGGCTGATCACAAAAATAACTAAGTAAAAGTTATTAATTTTTCTATAAAAATCATAACTGTAAGAGAAAACAAGAGCCCATACACAGTAGCAATGAAAAATAAGATTAAGTAAACCTGAAGAAAAATAAACAAGAAATTTACAGACACTATGTAGAAAGCTATAAAACTCTCCTAAGAGACATAAAACAGTTTGAAAAATGGAGACATACATATTCTTTTTTTTTTTTTTTTTGAGACAGAGTCTCACTGTGTTGCCTGGGCTAGAGTGCCGTGGCGTCAGCCTAACTCACAGCAACCTCAAACTCCTGGGCTCCAGCGATCCTCCTGCCTCAGCCTCCCAAGTAGCTGGGACTACAGGCATGCGCCACCATGCCCGGCTAATTTTTTTCTATATGTTTTTAGTTGTCCGATTAATTTCTTTCTATTTTTAGTAGAGACGGGGTCTCGCTCTTGCTCAGGCTGGTCTCGAACTCCTGAGCTCAAACAATCCGCCCGCCTCGGCCTCCCAGAGTGCTAGGATTACAGGCGTGAGCCACCACACCCAGCCTACCTATTCTTGAATATGAAAACAAAATGATCAATTCTTCCTAAATCAATCTATAAATTTAGTATAATAACCATTCAGATTTCCAACCAGAAGTTCTTGGGGGACTCAACCAAAAATTTGTAAAATTTATGCAGAAGAATGAAAACGAAAAAAATAGTGAATTTGTAAAACAGATGTAATTAAGGAGAGAAAACAAATTCTCTCCAGTAAATGCATTTTAAAGCTACAGTATTTAAAGTCTAGAGAGTTCAGAAACAAATTCAAGTGCACACAGGAAATTTACAAGTAAAAATGATGGCATTACAAATTTAATAGGGAAAAGACAAATTATTTGATCAATTATGGTGCAAAAATAGCCATTTTCTGAAAAAATAACCATTTTGCCGTTTCGGGAAAAAATAAGCTATATCTATATCTCCTTCCTTATATTAAAATAAATTCCAGATGTGAACATAATCTAACTGGTTATTATTTTATCAGTATTATCAACGAAGTAAGATACAAAACTGAGATGCAATACAGGAAAACAAACGAATAATTCTGACTATGTACATATTAAGTTTCTATATGTCAAAACACATAAATGATAATAAAAGACTAATTTGTAAAAGTATTTGCTGAACTTATGATGACAGGTTAATTTTCCCAGTAAACAAAAATCTCTTTCAAATAAATACTAAAAAGCAAACAACTAAATAGAAAAACTGACAAAAGATACAGACAGGTAATTGATGATATTAATGTGTATGTCCACAGTTCCTGAACTTTGCTCAACGTTGGAATCACCTGGAGATCTTCAAAAAAATATTGATGCCTGGCTCCCTGATACCCTGATGTAATTTGTATGGTGTGTATGACTTGGGCATTGGGATATTTAGAAGCTCTCTGATTCTAAAGTTCAACAAAGTCTGGGAATCAATAGTGTATGCAATAAGCCTATAGTAGATTATCAGTAATCATTAAAAGAATGTAAGTGATAACAAAGAGATGCCATTTTTCATTTATCAGATTGGCAAGGATAAAAAGTTGATAAGACTCAGTGTCAGCAAGGGTGCCAGGAAGAGTCAGCAAAACATTGTTGATAGGATGTAAATTGAAACAAACTTTTAAAAGGGCAATTTGGCAATCTTATGACTATGTAAAACTTGTGTGGCCTTTGACTCAGTAATTCTATTTCTAGGAATTTATTGTACATAAACTCCTGCACAAATCTTCAAAGACATTTGATTTAGCATTATTCCTGTAACTTTTTTATTTTTGTTGTTGTTATTTGTCTGTTTGCTTTAACAAGGGCTCTGGTTTGGAAGTTGTTGCTGAATGGAGGTGGCAGTTCCCCCTCCCGCCCTGCCCTGCCCCCAGTGTATCCATGGCTTCTGGGCCTTGGATATTGTCAAGGGGAGCTGGACAGCAACTCTCTCTTGGGAATCTAGCTGTATCCATGAATTTACAAAGGAAAAGAGAAGCCTCCTGGGGACTCTGACTCCTTTTCATGGAGGATTCAGATTATTACAACGTACTTAGTGAACTGAGGAGACCCCAAGAGACCCCCTGAGGTCAGATGACAAGGAAGGACAACGGGAGTTCCGGAGAGGAAATGCACCCTAAGGAAGAGGGAAGGTTGGACTGGTGTGCTGGACTCAGTATTAGGGTTTAGCGTGTTGGAGGCTAAGGCGCAGGAATAACACTGGAACTCCTTCATGCTTACTCACTTTGCTATTGTGCACCTACTTTGTGGGGACTGGCCCCCTGCCTGTCTGTGTGGACTGAGAGAGCTCTATCCTTACCAAGTGATACTGTGTAACCAGATGCTGTGCTGGGAACTCTCCTAGTTGATCCTGACAGGGCAGGGGCATTCCTTAGCCTGGGCAAATCAGCAGAGATGCTTTGGCGGAGTCAGGGTCAGCAGACAAGTGACAGGGTAAACTTACTGTCTAGTGGACTACAGCCCTGGAAATCCTCTGGGGTATTTGGAGGGAAATCTTGAATTCTCTGCCATCTTGGCAAGGAAGAGAGAGGAATCATTGTAATTTGGATATTAATGACATGTTTTCTAGACTTTTGGGTAATATTAATAGCATCAGAAATTGGAAACAACTTAGATGATATGATGGTATATTATGTAGATATTTTTAAAAAATCCTTTTTCCTGGCTAGTCACGGTGGCTCACACCTGTAATCCTAGCACTCTAGGAGGCTGGGAGGTGGGAGGATTACTTGAGTTCAGGAGTTTGAGACCAGCCTAAGCAAGAGTGAGGCCATGTCTCTACTAAAAATAGAAAAATTAGCTGGGCATCGTGGCGTGCGTCTGTAGTCCCAGCTAATCGGGAGGCTGAGGCCAGAGGATCGCTTGAGCCCAGGAGTTTGAGGTTGCAGTGAGCTACGATGATGCCACTGCACTCTACCCAGGCGAAAGAGTGAGACTCTGTCTCAAGATATTTAAATAAATAAATAATTTTAAAAAAATAAAAATATCTTCTTTTCTAATGGTGGAGAAAAATATCACCATTTACTGTCAGGTAGAAATGACAAGTTTTATAATATGAGCTTAATTTTACATATTTAAGTAAAACTAAAGTTTATGTATATAAAAACAAAATGCGTGAGTAAAAATATGTACATACAAACAAAATTGATTTCTCTGTACATAAGTGCCTAGGAAAAAAGACTGGAAGGAAATATATTAAGGGTTCAAGAAGTTACCTCTTGATGAGATTATTGGGAATGTTTGTTTTATTAAACTGTAAAAAATTTCTAATTTCTATACTGAACATATATTACATATTATTTATAGTTAGAAAGCCAATTTTTAAAAAAGAACAAAATCATTATATTGTAAATAAAGTAAAAAAAAATGTCTTTAGAGACGGGGAAAGAACACTAACATTTATTTCATGCCTGGCATGTTCCAGGCCACCATACCAGATATTTCTATATGTCAGCTCTGTAAAAAGAACATCGGCATATTCTCTCACGGCCATCCTCTGAGAGTAGCAGGAGGCCTTGTTCCAGGATGGGGTCAGGCAGACCCACCCAGGGAAGGAATTCTTCCTAAAGTGCTGGGAGGCCCTCTCTTTTTCCTACCAAGCAGCCAGCCCACTGTGCACCATCTGGATTCTCCTCTTTCCCTCAGCTAAAACACCCACTCAGTGGGCAAGGCAGGGACCCAAGCCATGGCTCATTGAAAGTTTGCCTGAAGCAGACACTGGAGCCCAGGACAGCAGGAGCTTGAAACTGCAGACTGGGGAAGCTGTAACAACTTCGGGTATGAAAAGGGCTGGCAAGCACAGACAAGGAGTACACTGAAGTTGTGTCACACCTGATGGTGCAAATGGGACCATTCTGGGTGGGGAGATTTGATCCCAGTGTAAGAAAGAACTTGGTCACTTGGGAAGCAGTACGCTTCCATTCCTGGAGTTATGCAAGCGATACCTGCCTGGAAGGGACAGAGGAGATTCCTACACTGGGCAGGGGGGTTGCTCTAGCTGCTCTGTGTCAGCTTGGAGACTCTCTATCCTGCCATACCCCAGATTTGGGGGACAACTTGCTAATCCCTTTATCTGCTCGAAGCACCTGTGGGAGAGGCCTTCTGGAGGCCAGGCCAACTTTTGTTGCTTAATATGTAAGTAATTCCAATTGTGGGAATTTCACCAGGCAGGGAAAAGAGGACAGGGCAGGGCCAGCCTGGCCTGGTGAGGGACGTATCTGGGGAAGGCAGGCCTTTGGGCACCCATAAGCCAGGATCTGTGGATGGCCATCCACTCTACCTCTTTCAGAACCAGCCCTGGAACTCATATCTTGGGGCCACTTTGGTGGGAGTATGGAATCTTTTGTCCTGGATGGCTCCCACCTGCCGATGGACACACCCTCACAAATGGCTGGTATTTAGGGAGCACCTGCCGGGTGGAGGTGGAGGATAAGAAAAACAAACAAACAACAAAACACCCACAAGCCAAAGAGGATACCAACAAAAAGCTACGACAACAAGAACAAGATTTCACAGACTTGTTGGAGAGACAAGACCCACACAGACATGTGTGGAGGAAAGAATAGGAGATTTGGGGTTAGAGAGACCTGGATTCGTATGTTGGTTCTGGCACGTCCTAGCTGGGCAGCAGTAGGCAATTCCCTGATCTCGCTGAGACTCATTTTCCTCATCTGTAAAGTCGGGTCCTAATTTCATGGGATCGTTGTAAAGACTTTTTAATATATATACTGTATATGCATACATATATATTAATATTTTTATATATAGTGACTAGCACACAGAGTCTGGAGTATAATAAACCTTAATAAATTGTGGCTATTGCTGTTCTTATTGTTTTTGCTACAGGACAAATAGATTGGGAAGAACTAATTGTAAGCGACTTGGAAAGCAAAGTATCTAAAGGTTGATGTGGGCTGGAGAAGTCAGGGAAAGCTTTGTTCACTGATGACTAAGACTTTCGAGCACTTACTAAATGCTAGCCACCGTGCTATAGGAACTAGGTATCAGAACAAATCCTAAATGCGAGGCACCGTGCTATAGGATCCGAGTATCAGAACAAATCCTAAATGCTAGGCGCCGTGCTATAGGATCCGGGTATCAGAACAAATCCTAAATGCGAGGCGCCGTGCTATAGGATCCGGGTATCAGAACAAATCCTAAATGCTAGGCGCCGTGCTACAGGATCCGGGTATCAGAACAAATCCTAAATGCTAGGAACTGTGCTACAGGTTCCAGGTATCAGAACAAATCCCAAATACTAGGCACTGTGCTATAGGTTCTGGGTGTCAGAATAAATGTGTTACCTGCTCTTGTGGAGACTAAATAATAAATAAAAACAATTTATAACCATCAACTGTGATAAGTATTAGGAAGGAAAAGAACAGCGTGTTTACTTTGAAAGACAGTGACAGATTCTGACTAGGGAGGGCCTCAGAGATGATCTCTCAGAGGAAGTAGCCTTTTGGCTAAAGCCTGGAGGAGAATCAGGAGTTATTTGTGTGCTGATGGTGCAGCACATGCAAGACCCTGGGAGGTGGAAAAGGCTGGCATTTTTAGGAACTGAACCCATGTGTCTGGGGCACAGTGAGTAAGGAGCAATGAGGTGAGAGCTGTCTGGGAAGGTGGCTCGCATGAGGCCTTGGAAACCATGGTAAGGATTTGGTATCTTACTTTAAGGGACTGGATGGCACTGGCCAGTATTAAGCAGAGAAGTGGCGTGAATAAGCCCACTCTGGCTCTGGGTGGGGACAGGGTTGGGCAGGACTGGAGGTGGGAAGATGAGTTGCAGTGGCTCAGATGCAAAACAGGTGGTTGCTTGGGCCAGCGTGGGGAGCAGAGGTGGAGAGAAGGCTGGGATTTGAGAGGTGTTTCCCAGGAGGGTGACGGATTAGACATGAGGGCGAGGCAGAGGGTGTCCCATGGGCTTCAGGAAGCCAGCGAGTAGTAATACAGAGGGCCAGGCCTGAAGTACCAACACACAGCCGGCGGCGAGGAGTCTCTGGGGGGCTGAGCCTGGAGCCGCATCTTGAAATGGGGCAAGGTGTGGAAAGGCGGTGGGAGCGGGGGGGAGTGCTCCAGGAAGGCAGAGTGGGGTGAGGAGTAGGAACGAGCTTGCCTCATCCCACATGGGTGGCACAGAGTAGGGCGAGCCCTGCAGGAGGGAAGGGCGTGGGCTGTGGGTCACAGGCCATGGAGTGAGAAATCGGCGCGGGTGGCTGGGGTGGGGCCTCTAGCCAGGTGGAGGTATCAGCCTTGATGTCAGAGATAGTGGGAAGCTGTTAGGTTCCTGGGCCAGCAGCCAGTGGCCAGGCAGCACCTGTCACTCAACCACATGTGGCAGGGGAGGGAAAGACATCAACCAGCAGCCACAGAGCTTGTGCTTTCGGAAAGTATTTACAGACCACCTACTCTGTGCTCAGGAAGATAATAGCATGGGATGTTTCCGGGGACAATCTCTTGGCTCCTGGGACACCACTTGCTCATTGGTTCCTTCCAACCTCATCAGCTATTCCTTCTCAGTCTCTGGTGGTGGCTCTTCTTCCTTGGCCAGCAGGCATCTAAAGGTGCAAAGCAGGAGGGCACAGACTGCCACCCCTTCTCTTCTGCCTCTTCACCCTGTGCTTTGGAGATCTCGTCCAGCTCCACAGCTGAAAAACCATCTATATTCTGTTTTACGTATTCAAGCAGATCATCTCTCTGACCTGTCCCCTGAGTTCCAGACTTGTATTTTCAACTGCCCACCTGCCATTTCCACTTGGATATGAATCTCAGGTTTAAGACGTCCAAGGCAAACCTCCAGTCCCTTCCACCCCAACTCATTTCTACCCTAGTGTTCCCCAGCTGAGTAAGGGGCACCTCCCTGGTACGAACGCATCTGTGATTTCTCATTCTGTATACAACCTATCTGTAAGTCCTATTAATTCTACTTCCAGAAAAATCCAGAATCCGTCCACTTCTACTGTCCACTGCTACCACCCCAATCTAGCTGCCACCATTTCTCCCTGAGCTACCGCGAAAGCCTCTCTCACTTGCTCCCCGGCTCTCCTCTGTCCGCCAGGCAAGCCAGAGACCAGCCAAAGTGATCCGTGTGAAACACAAAACAGATAGGCAACCCTCAGATTGCCAGTGGCTCCCCACTGTGCTTCAGAACAAAATCAAAGCTGCTTTCTGCGGCATCCGGCACAACGTAAGGCTCTGGCTTCAGCTTCTACCGCTGGCTGCTTCTCTGTTCCCCTGCTCTCTGCTCTCCAGACACACTGGTTTTCTCTCTGTTTCTAGAACAGATCAACCTTGTGGGCCTTTGTAGGTAGAATGTGCCTTCTCTGGAACACTGTCTAGCAATCTTCTCACCATTCAGATCTTAGTTCAGATGTCACCTCCCACGCACACACCTGGTGTCCCCTCCCTGCTGCCAGTCCCTTACCATCACACTTTGTTCTGTGGGCACTGATATCAGACATAGTCAGATATGGGTTCATTATGCGTCTCCCCCGCTAGAATGGAAGCTTCGGGAGAGCTGGAGCTCGTCTGACCTGCTCTGCGCTCTGTCTCCCACTCCTAGAACATAGTGGGAGTCCGGTAAATATTTGTTCAATGAATGAAAACATGTTTCAGATGTGGTTCCTGGTCTTCTTGAAGGAGCGTGACAAGCCACAGGAAGAATTAGCTAAGCACACGGGGAAGAAAATGGTAAGTCCAAGAAGTGATTCGCAGCTAAGCTGATAAAGTGATGTTTACGTTAGCGTTACTGGAAGACCAAGTAATGGGGCCTCTAACTGCGCCTGGAAAGGCAAAAGCCTAATCCACAGGGGTGGTCCTGGAGGGAGCCCTTCGAGGACCGAGAGGGAGGGCAGACGAGGAGCTGTTAGAAAACTGGTGAGTGTGACAGGGAGCCTCACCCCTGTGCCCGACAGGCACGCAGATGACCGGCCGAGGGAAGAAATAACGATAAAGTCGAAACAATGACAACGGCAGTGATCCACATTGCTCCAGCTTCGGATGCTCCAGGCGCGTGCTAAGCACATGATTTACTCCTCACATCGTTTT
>RJWJ010049338.1:0-10278 GCA_004363605.1 Indri indri | reverse complement strand
TTCAGTGTATATCCATGGCAGATCATTGTACTTTAAAAGTCAAATATATGTTTCCTTCATATTTTAAAATGTAGCTACTGACCCACCAAATATGAGTTTCACTGTCCACTTCTCTCACACTGCTTTCTACCCAATATAAATGCTTTGATCTTGACATTATTAGTAGAATCCACAAACCAAACAAAACAGTGACTTGCTCACATCCCTGCTTTTTCCCCATGACCATGGCAAAACCAGATATGGGTAAATATCTGGTGAACCCTAATTCACCATGGACCCTTAATAAAACTCTTAAAAGATAGGAACCTGTGTCTTGTGAGGAAAATTTGGGAAGAACTCATGGTTAGGTTAATAAAAATAATCATTCGTTCATCTCCTTAAAGACAGAGAAAACATGCCATTCTGATCTTCACTGTTTCCAGTGGCCTGCAAAGTTTCAGTAAAAAATTCTTTCAATGAAGGAATGTCCAAGGTTATCTGGATTCAGTCTGGAAAAGGGTAAGTGAAAAAAGTACATGCCCTAACAGTGTATCAAAATGCTAACAAAGAGTCTTTCTTTATATTTGTTTTTTTCCCCTGGTTTCTTTGTTTTTCCAAATCATTATGGGAGTACAAATATTTTGGCTACATGGATTGCTTTTATAATGCTTGAGTCACGGTTATGAGTATGCCCATCACCCAGATAGTGTTCATTGTACGCATTAGGTAGGGTTTTGCCCATCCCCTTCTCCCCTCTTCCCCCCTACTTGATTTCCATTGAGTTTTGCTTCCTGTGCACATGCATGCTCATTGGTTAATTTCAATTTGATAGTAAGTACATGTGGTCTTTGATTTTTCATTCTTGAGACACTTCATTTAGGATAATGGTCTCCAGTTCCATCATTATTGTTGCAAAAGGCATTAAGTCATCCTTACTTATGCATAGTATTCCACAGATGAGAAAAGATTTGCTCAATCAGAAATGAAAAAGGAGATATTACAACTGATACCACAGAAACACAAAATATCATTTGTGAATACTATGAAAACCTCTATGCACATAGACTTGAAAATGTGGAGGAAATGGACAAATTCCTGGAAACACACAACCTCCCAAGACACCATCAGGAAGAAATAGAAACCCTGAGCATACTAATAGTGAGCAATGAGATTTAAGCGGCAATTAAACAAAAAATCTTCCAATGAAAAAAAGCCCCTGACCAGATGGATTCACAGCCAAAATTTATCACACCTACAAATCAGAGTTGGTACCCATACTACAGAAATTATTCAAAATATTGAGAAGGAGGAAATGCTCCTCAACTGATTCTACAAAGCCAATATCACCTTGATACCAAAGCCAGGAAATGGCACAACAAAAATAGAAAACTACAGATCAATATCCCTTATGAATATAGATGAAAAAATCTTCAAGAAAATACTAGAAAACTGAATTAAATAGCACATCAAAAAATAATCCATGATAACCAAGTAGGCTTCATGCCAGGGATGCAAGGATGGTTCAACATACATAAATTGAAAAATGTGACTCACCACATAAACAGAAGCAAAAACAAAGATAATATAATAATTTCAACAGGTGCAGAAAAAGCATTTGACAAAATTCAGCACCCTTTTATGAAAAAACAACCCTCTACAAACTTGGCCCAGAAGGAACAGATTCCAAAATTATAAAAGCCATACCTGGCAAACCCACAACCAACATCATACTGAATGAGGAAAAGTTAAAAGCATTCCTACTAAAAACTGGAATGAGACAAGTCCATTGTCCATTGTCATCACTTGTATTCATCCTAGTGCTGGAAGTCCTAGACAGAGGAATCAAGCAATAGAAAGAAATAAGGGGTATTCAAATTGGGAAGAGGAGGTCAAACTACTACTCTTCACTGACAATATGATCTTGTATCAAGAAAACGCAAAAGACCCCAACAAAAGCCTGCTGGAATTGATAAATAAATTCAGCAAAGTCTCAGTTTGCAAAATCAATGTACACAAATCATTGCCATTCCTATACAACAATAATAGTCCAGCTGAAAGTCAAATCAAACACTCAATAACATTCACAATAGCTACAAAGAAAATAAAATACCTAGGGATATACTTAATCAAGGAGGTGAAAGACCTCTACCAAGAGAACTATGAAACACTGAAGAAAGAAATTGCAGATGATACAAACAAATCGAAAAACGTATCATGCTCATGAATCAGTAGAATTAACTCTATTATCAACATTGTTAAAATGTCCATACTACCCAAAGTGATTTATAGATTCAACATAATCCCCATCAAAATACCAATGTCACATTTCACAGATCTAGAAAAAATAATTCCACACTTCATGTGGGATCAGAAAACAGCCAGAATAGCCAAAGCAATCTTAAGCAAAAGGAACAAATCTGAAGGCATCACATTACCAGACTTCAAACTACACAACAAGGCTATAGGAATCAAAACAGCATGGTATTGGCACAAAAATACAGACATAGACCAATGGAACAGAACAGAAAGCTCAGATATAAAACCATCCACATGCAGCCAACTGATCTTTTACAAAGCAGTCAACAATATACACTGGAGAAAAGAATCCCTATTCAATAAAAGATGCTGGGAAAATTGGATTCCGAAATGCAGAAGAACAAAACAGGATCCATATCACTCACCAGTCACAAAAATTAATTCAAGATGGATAAAAGACTTAAATGTAGAGTATGTGACCTAAGAATTCTAGAAGAAAATATTGGAAAAACTATTCTAGATATCAGCCCAGGGAATGAATTTATGAAGAAGACCCCAATGGCAATCACAGCAACAATAGAAATAAATAAATGGGACTTGATTAAATTAAAAAGCTTCTGCCCAGCCAAAGAAATAATCAACAGAGCAAATAGACAACCCACAGAATGGGAGAAAATATTTTTAAGTTATACATCTGACAAAGGCCTAACCACCAAAATCTACAAAGAACTCAAGCAAATCAGCAAGAAAAAAATCAAACAACCTCATTATAAAGTGGGCAAAAGATACGAACAAATGCTTTTCAAAATAAGTTAGACAAATGGCCAAAAAACCTATGAAAAAATGCTCAATATCACTAATCATCAGGGAAATGCAAATTAAAACCACAATGAGATATCACCTTACTCCTGCTAGAATGGCTTTTATTAAAAAGTCCAAAAATAACAGATGCTGGTGTGGATGCAGAGAGAAAGGAACACTCGTACACTGTTAGTGGGACTGCAAATTATTATAACCTCTATGGAAAACAGTATAGCAATACCTCAAAAAACTAAAAGTAGAACGACCATTTTATCCAGCAATCCTACTGCTGGGTATTTACCCAAAGCAAAAGAAGTCATTTTATCAAAAAGACACCCACACTCAAATGTTTATAGCAGCATAATTCACAATTGCAAAGATGTGGAATTAACTCAAGTGCTCATCAATTCATGAGTGGATTAACAAAACATAGTATATGTATATCATGGAATACTACTCAGCCATGAAAAAGGATGGCTTACTGCCTTTGCAACAATTTGGATGGAAATGGAGACCATTATCCTAAGTGAAGCATCTAAAAATGGAAGAACAAACACCACATGTACTTGCTATTAAATTGAAACTAACTAATGAGCATACATGTGCATAGATGGAAGTAAGACTTAATGGATATCAAGTAGCAGGGAGTAGGGTGGAGGGGATGAGTGAAAACCTACCCAACAGATACAATGAACACTATCTGGGTAACAGGCACACTTATTACCATGACTCAAGCATTTTAAAAGTGATCCATGTAACCAAAATATTTGTATCCTTGTTAACGCTTTGAAATTAAAAAAAAAAAAAAAGTCCCCAAACCATAGATGCTAGCATGGATGCAGAGAGAAAGGAATGCTTAAACATTGTTGGTGAGACTGCAAATTAGTACAACCTGTATGGAAAACAATATGGAGATGCTTCAGAGAACTAAAAATAGACCTACCATTTGATCCAGCAATAATACTACTGTGTATTACCCAAAGGAAAAGAAGTCATTTTATCAAAAAGACACTTCCACTTGAATGTTTATTGCAGCACAATTCACAATTGCAAAGATGTGGAATCAACTCAAAAGCCCATCAATTCATGACTGTATTAACAAAATGTGGGGTATGTATTCCATGTGTATGTATTCCATGGAACACTACTGAGTAAAAAGTCTTTTATTGCCACAAATAGCTTCATGATGTTCAACCTTACGAAATCTACATATTCAGAGTTAGCCTTAGTCTATAAAATTTGTTTAAGTATTTACATATATTTTATTCACTTATGTTTTCTTCATGAAAGTTGTTAAGACTTGGTATCTATATCAGAGAATTAAGGACAATTGCTTTTTCCATAATTTTACTCAAATGATGTGAAGTTCATATGACACTGTGTTACAGCTACTAATATGATATTAAGATAGAAACTTAAAGTTCACAGGGAAAGACTAACACTGTGTCTGAAATTGTGCAATACATAAATAAGTTATCAACTTTGCTCTGGATAATCTGCAAACAAATTTATATTCAGGTCTTAAACCTAACCCCTAACCTTATCAAAGATTCCATGTATTTGTTGGTTTATTTGCCGTAAATCTTTCTTTAAGCAATCTCAAATGAACACATTCATTTTCATAATTTATGATTGTTAGTATTAACTAATATTTTCATTTCAAGTAAACAACCATGTTATTCATATCAGTAGCTGTTACAAACCTTTACCATTCTTCTTAAATCACTTAGCTGGACTCACCCACTCATTTTTCACAGATGGCCAAGCCTCCTACCCTAAAGAGTAAATAGCAGGCATCAGTCACAAACCCCACTTCCTATATTATCTGCATGTTCCCCAGCTTTCGCTCCTTGTCTTCTGTCCCAGAGAATGTCTTGTCCCTCTTCCAAATATAATACTTTAATACGTATTCTTGATTTCGTGTTCTCTTCCCTTTCTTCCTCTCTTCCTATGTTCCTTCAGTGAATATTGAGTACCTTCTGGTGCTGGGATATTCCAAGCCCAGGGACACAGTGTGAAATAAGACAAAGCCCCTCTCCTCGTGGACCTTCCATTGTATTGTGTGTCTTCTAAGGCCTTTTAAACATTCACCACCTTTTTTTAACCTTTATTATATCCTCTGTCATGGCTCTTCTCTTTCAGTTTACAAACTCGTTTAATGTATCCTCATACTTATTATAAAATTCGCCTGCTCATTTTGCTAACCTTAAAGGTATGTATCTCCTTCCCTTATTGCTAAACTTCTAGAATCAGCTGTGGTTTCTGTTTCTACTTTCACTGCCCTATTTCACTCCTCAGTGCACAGCAATTTTACTTTTGTCTCAGTACTCCAGTGTAATGTTATTTACCCTCAGCCTTTGACATAGTCTCTTTTCCCTTGAATTCTCATGAATTCTAAAACAAAACACAGTTTATTCTCTTGGCCACAATTTTTGCTACTACTTCTTTCTCTGCCTGCATCCTTATGGATCAACTCCCCAAGATTCCTTCTTTGGCCTTCCTTTCTCATTCTACCCGTTCTCCCTGACTCACCCTACCCTTACCCACCATTTCAACTACTACCTGTGTGCTAACAACTCCAAAATTCTGTATGTTTAAACCATCTTAAATTCCTTATCTGTACTTTCAGGTACTCAAAAGACATTCTCATTTCAATGCCCACAGGCGTTATGGGCTAAAGAGATGGTATATATTGCTACAGAAAAGCAAAAACTATTACTAGCTGCAGTAACAAAAAAGCTTCATAATCTCAGCAGATTAATGAAATAGGAGTATTTTTGTTGTTGTTGTTCAAATAAGGCCCAGTTGGAGGTGGTGGTGCCAGTGTGGTGCAAGAAATGAAGATGCTTCTGGGACCCAAGGTTATGGAGACTCTGCCTTTTTTAGTATGTGACTCCCAATGTCATACAGGAAAGTTTCATCCATCCCACAGACGGGAACAGAGTTTGGAGGGTTGTGTGGAAGATTTTATGCACCAGTTCTAGAATTGGTACATTTTCACACATATTCCATTGAACAGAATTCAGGGACATGGTCCCACCTAGATGAAAAGAGGTGGAGAATGAGGTGGCTGAGCAGTCATTTCATACCAGCCTCTACGTTGTGCAAGGACAACACACATTTTTAGTAGACAGCTAGCAGTCTCTGCCACAAAGTACACTGGTAACCTTTGCAGGTAGAAGTTTATTTCTAATGAGGTGAATAAGGCTTGAGAAGAGTGAAAATGGAGACCATCAGGGTGCTTCTGCTCCTGAAAGCACAATGTTGGTGTATAGCTGCTCATTTAGTGTACACAGAACCAAAACGTGGCTGTTAAGGAAAAGACAATGCTTGGGAAGCAAGCTTTCTGTTTCCCTTTAATCCAAATAACAGGATACTTATCAGAGTGTCATTAGTTTCTCTCTTTCATTCTCTTTAAATTTATAAAGTTATTTTTCTGGTAATAAAAATAATGATCTTTCTAAAACTCAGTTAATCATTCCATTCCCTGAGTTAAAACATTCAATAACTTCTTTACTGATTCCAAAATAAATAAAGTGCCAACACATATGTCATGAAAGCCAGCACAATCAGACTCCAGCCAACCTTACCTGTCTTTTACTGAGCTTGATTGTCTGCCATCAGTTCAGTACCATCCTAGCTCCTCTAAAGCCTGTTCTTCACTGCCAAATAGGGGATAGCAACAAAAAGGATGCTGGAAATACCCTTCCCCATGTAGCTTTTGGTTAGAGTCTACCATTCACAGGCATCATACAAGATTTGGAAGGCAAATCTTTCCAAACCCAAATTCTAAAGATTTGGAGGGCATTATCCCCGGATTGCAAGCAGATGCTTGGGTGGTCGTGAGATTTAAAGCACATTCTGACTGAGCACTTGAGAATCACTTCATACATGTTCTGCACTGAGATGACCTTTTTCTCTCCCAAAGCCTTCCAATGAGCATGAATAGAAGCTTCTAATCCCTGTATTAAACATTTCAAACTTGCAATATATAGAGTGGCTGAGATTTTCTTGAACAAACCTTGACAACAGATACGCCCACCATTATTCTATAACATTCCCTGAAGTGGACACACACACATATGTGTGCAAACACAAGCACAAACACAGGGCAAAATTCTTGCCATTACCAAAAGTCCAATCCACTGCTTTGGTACATGCTCTTCTCTCTGTATGGAATGCCCTTTCCCTGACAGTTCTGTCTGACAAAAGTGCTGTTCATCTTTCAAATTCAAATATTACCTTCTAACTGAGGCCTTCCCTAAGGCTCCCAGTTAGAATACACTCTCCTTGGGGAGCCCATAACATTTTGTTCATTCCCCTTACATGGTATTGATAACATTGTTTGCATACCCTCACATAGAAATTACGACTTATTGCATTCTGTGGCCTTGGTTCCTAGCACAAGGACTGCCATATAGCAGGCATTCAGTAGTGTGTTATATAAATGGTCCATTTTGAAACAAAATGCCATTAATGTAAATGAACATTTTCTTCACAGCGTATTCTGAAAATTGAGGAGCGCAAACCTGTATGTTGGGAGTGTATCTAAGGCTCACTGAAGCATCCCAGGCGCTCCTCTCTCCAGGAGGACGTGAGCACGAAGGTACAGACAAGTGAGCAATGGGAAGGCGCACGCATCATTCTGCCTCTCCTCTGCCTTTCTCTTCTCAATGTCTTCATCACTCATAAATTTAGTTACTCAATATACTGGCATTTTAGCAGAGTTTTTATCCCAGTTCCTGACTCCAATATCCTCACACATTTTTCCTCCTGGAGACCTGCTGAGGAGGAAAGGGCTCCTCCAAGTTGTCACATTAATGGCACTACGTGGCTGACCTTCCTGCAGGAGATGCCCCAGTTCCAGACAAGTGGCACCACCTGCCTGGGTGCAGCAGAACGTGCTCCCGCCGCATTGCGAGGCAGCAGCCGCGCAGCCAGGAGAGGAGCCCCTGCTGCGACGTCAGTTTTCCCTCATTAACGCTGGGTCAGAATGACCCTGCTGTCTAAAATGGCTCCTTTTCAATTAAATTGATGCCATCTTCCGTGTCTCATCCTATCCCAGGAATTTTCAGTCCATTACTTATGGCAAAGACAGAGAAAAAAATAATAATTTGATTGGCCCTTTTGCTTGGGTTTTAATTGACACGAGCAGCTTCGTTCAGATCAAATACTATTAAACAAAAAGTCACAACCACACATTCAGTTGATTCAGTCAGTAAATATGGCTTTATTGGGCAGTGACATGGCCAGGGCTGTCCTGGGGGCTGGAATAGACTGATAAAATAAGACCGATAATGTTCCTTGCCCTCTTGGAGCTTACAATCTGGAGTGGGGGAAAGGAGAAAATAAATAAAAATAAATGTGCAATAAAGTATAAGGTAAGAGGTAAGTGCTATGAAACAAATAGAGCAGAGCAAAAGGACAGAGAGGCTTGGAGGGGGCAGACGGAGCACACTATTTTGTACAGTGTGGGCAAACATTTCCACCCTGATGAGGAGCCTTCTGTGTTTAGATCTCAGCAAAGAGAGGAAATAAGCCATGAAAATATCTATGGGAAGAGCATCCCACACAGAATAGGAGGGTCCTGAGGCAGTGAGGCTGGGACTGTCCAAAGAACAGCAAAAGAGGCCAATGTGGCTTCAACTGAGTGTGGGGAGACCAGCTGGGGAGCTGAGCAGGGGCCAGGTCTGTCAGCGCCTTGCAACAGGAGTCAAGACTTCCTTGCAGGTACTAGAACACTTGTGACAAGATTTTAATTGGGACCATGCTCAATGTTTCTTACTCCTCTTGAGGCATAAAAATAAATTAGCCAATCTAGAATAAGTAAAACCAAGGAAGTTATTCCTGGTGCCAATTGCTCTGTTATTTGCTATGCTACCTATTTTCTAAAAGAAATTCCTTTGTTAAAATATCTCGTTTACTTACACCCAAAGGACTTTGCATAAACTGAAGTTAAACAGGTGCGAGGGCTTTTACAAAGTTGGGGGAAATTACATCTCAGCCTGAAAGTAGTGAAGGAGATTTTGCCAACGCCTTTGTGAAATCCTTTTATTTTCCTAGAAATGCAGTCATGTCTTCAGACCTTTTAAACCTTAGAGATTATCCATTGTTTTACACAATGAGAACACTGTGATTTTACGATCACCCAGGTCATTGTTGGCTGATTCAGCCAGATTTCAGCAGCAGCTCATGATACAGAGTGGGCATCGGCAAGATAACTGAGACTTACAATCCATTCACAATCTTTCTACCATTCTTAGCTTCGATTTCCCCAAATTGTTTGATATTAAAATCAAATAGAGACACCTAGCCTAGTGCTTAGCATGTCACACACTTTAGCTGGTGGACAAGAACATTGCTGTACTTTCCTGCAAAATATCCTCCAAGGCCGTAGCATGTTTTGTCTGTCCCATTCACTTCTGCCTTTCTCTTACCATGCCTTTAAAAGATAAGTCAGTCTAAAAAGAGCCCTCCCTTCTCCCCAAACATAACAGCTTTCATTTCAGCATATTATGGGGGTACAAATGTTTAGGTTACATGTATTGCCTTTGCCCCACCCGAGTCAGAGCTTCAAGCATGTCCACTCCCCAGACAGTGCACGCTGCACCCATTAGGTGTGAATATACCCATCCCCTCCTCCCCCCTCCCATCTGCCTGACACCCAATAAATGTTACTATTTAACGTACACATAAGTGTTGATCAGTTAATACCAATTTGATGGTGAGTACATGTGGTGCTTGTTTTTCCATTCTTGTGATACTTCACTTAGTAAAATGGGCTCCAGTTCTATCCACAATAAGAGGTGGTATGTCTCCATTGATTTTGTAGCTGAATAGTACTCCATGGTATACATATACCACATTTTATTAATCCACTCATGTACTGATGGGCACTTGGATTCTTTCCACATCTTTGCAATTGTGAATTGTGCTGCTGTAAACATTCTAGCACAGATGTCTTTTTTATAGAAATAATCCCTGAAAAACAATTATAACCGAGCTTCCCCTGTACCCTAGAAACGTAACTGCTGAATATCTGTCCCAGAAAAATGTAAACATGGATTCATGTGGATATGACCAATAAGAATGTTTGCTACATCATTATAACAGCAAAATATTAGAATCCACCTAATGTCAATCAATAGAAGGATGAATAAATAAAATGTAGAAGATGCTTGTAATGGAAAACCAGACAGCATTCAAAAGGAATGAATGAAGTCCATCTTTTTTCTGTGTTTC
>RJWJ010049337.1:0-10279 GCA_004363605.1 Indri indri | reverse complement strand
GAATTAGCTGGCTCAGGCATATTCCTGGTTACAAATGAGGATATTAACAAAATTCGAGCCTCTCTTCCACTATATTGATTAGGATTGCACAAAAGAATGGTTGCCTAATCAGAGACTACACACACTCCACTTGACATTAGGGGTGGCTCTGTGACAACTCTTTGCCAATGGGATCTGGGTGGAAATGAATCTGTCACTGTTACCAATTAGATTTGCCTTTGGTATTCTCTTCCCTCTACTGCAAACTGGCTGCATGAGATGATAGAACCAAAAGAACAAGGAGCCTGGATCCCTGAGTCACCACGTGGAAGAAGACATCGGCTGGCAAAGAATACCCGCACTGGACTCCTACATAAGCCGTAAATGAACTTCTATGTATTAAATTCTGGAGTTGATTACAGCAGCTAGAGCTATCCTAAATAATACACAAACCAATTTTAATTTTCTATTTTTCTACAAAGACTGTGGATCTTATTTACAAAAATAAATATTTAAGGTAAATTTCATCATAAAAACATTAAAATTGAAATCTTAGACATCAGGAAATGCACATGTTTTAATGATTTTGTGAGCTATTTTTGAATAGTATTTAAATGCACACAATAAACCTACTCTAACTTGGGGGTTATTCATCATCTTCAATTTTATTTATAAATTATACCCTACATTGCTCCTTAGAGATGATATAAACTGTTTTTACCCTATATAAAAAGAATCATTATTTTAAAATTCTGTTTATTGAAATAACATATTAGACAACTTATATTTCCAAAAAATATATAATCTGTACTGTAAAAATATTTAGGTTTTCTATTTCCCTTCTGAGAGCCGGGGTCAATGTGAACGTGAAAGCGTGTGTTTAACAGATCTGGATGCTGATGAAGTGTGAGCGATGGCACCCTTTGCAGCTGTGGAAACACTCGCTCTGTGGGGCCTGAACTTCACCCCAACACGTGAAAGTCTTTGAGGTCATCTTTAAAATATTATTTTCTTTCCATTTTCAAGGTTAAATGTAATATAATGGAGATTTTGGATGCCGAACAATTTTGAAAGTCTTTGAAATAATTTCCAGTGATGTTTAGAGGAAATGTATTCTAATCTTCCTCTCCTTAACCTCTCTCATGACACTGTGTATGACAACAGTTACTGAGAAATTACAGGTGAAACCTCCTGCAGAGAGCAGCTTAAAGAAAAAATGTGCACAAGAGATTATCTCTGGTGATTCCTAATGCTGATTGCCCTGTACTTTACGAGTGTCTTACAATATATATATATATATATAAAAGTAATAATAATAATAATGGATGATAATAATATCTTCTATTCATTTTATTCTTTATGTTTAAAAACTTAAAATCTCTTTACATAGGTTGGCCAAAATACACTGTCATCAAGAAATTGAGCTAATAAGGGGGAATAATATGATATCTTTTTTTCACTCAAAAATTTTGAAACATCTCAAATGGGGCAAAATAAACTCAGCCTATGTACCTTTGAAATCTGTTTTATTTTCCAGATATGTGCTCCCTCTTTTGTACTACTTATTTAGGCTAAGTAATATTAATGAATATTAAGTTTTTAATTTAAAGATAAAACTGGTCTTGGGATGAAATAGTTGAGAATATGCCCAAACTGTATACGCACTAAGAGTGACGGTGTTCCTGTAAAAGCATAAATAGTGAGGAATAAAAATCATTTATGGAATAAACTCCAGTTATCAATTAACATCACATTAAACAGGAACATAAGGGATCTTTATTGACCAGAGTGAAATTTAGTCAACCTAGACATATCATTTCATCACGAAAAATAAAATAAAATAAAATAAAATAAGCATTTGTGTAACTAGAATGCAGCAGATAGGACCCTAGTGGTGTAAAGATTGTTAAGATATTTCTTTTGCCCCTTTGTGATGGAATGTTTGTCATCAAATGTACTTTAAATTCAACATAAAATTTGAACCATCTTAAATTTATTTACTAAATATACCACTTAAAGTCATCAGTATAAAACCTCATTTGATAATGGGGAAGAATTTAGGGGTGAAGGTGTTCTTTTGTCTTGTCATTTCATCTTTCAACATGCAAATACTGTAAGTGAGATTTCTGATTCACTTTTAATACATGAGTTGAATTTGGACTTCATTTACATATATGTTATCAATGCCATTTCAACTAAAGAAACTGAGGAAGACATGTCAAAATGTAATTAATATATTCTTTCTTGTGATTAATATGTAAATACACACCAGAATTATAAAAATCTGTAGATTTCTTCCAGGATAAAGGGATTATATACTGAAATCTTGGATTAAACAAACACTAATGAGATTTTAATACTTCTACTTGCCTTTATTATGCCCATGAATAAACAAAACTGAAAAGCATAAAGGGTATTGCTTATAAATTATACAGAGTGGAAAAAATAAGTGTTTGTGTTTTTGTCTTTTTTTAAATTAGGTATTCAGTGTAGCACATATTGAAGATTAGTTAGAAATAAATCAGTAAGAATTCAAAAGAAAATAGAGTGGCATCTTAGAATTTGTGTAAAATGCTTTAAATGTCACATTGATATATACTCAATTATGCAATATTTCCTGTAATCACAGCTGCTAATCTGTTCTAAAAACCCGGTCTTTAGGGTAAAGTGTTGAAAGCCTCTAGACAAGAGTAAGGACCCTACCACATGTTTCAGTATATCCTATGTAAGTACTCATCTAAGCTTCTTTTTGTAAAATAGGCTATAAACCTGACTGCAAGAGATTGCCCCAGAACTCATTAAATTGTAAGTATACAATATTGATTTTCTAGATGTACCTCCAGTTTCAAATATGTGAAAGGCAATAGGTAATCATAGAAGTAAAATGATAGAAATAAAATGACATAGATTACTTACAAGTAATCTTACATAATTGTGAATATTTGTGTGTATGTCAAGGGTGAAGGTTAGTGAAAATAACTTTGGTCTCATCATCATAAATTGTCCGAGTTAATAGGTGTGTTGTGTTGAGCAATTAATTCTTAAAATTTAATAATACTAAATTTTTACCTTTGTGAAATTGAAGTAAAAATTTCAGCCTAATTCATTGATTAACTGGAACTATTAATCCCTGCCCACTTCATACTATGATTGCAAGAGTAAATTGATTTAAGGGTCGTAAAAGAGTTTCAAAATTAGTAAGCCATCATGAGAAGATGATAATAATGTTATTAAAGCTTGTCTTCTGTCTTTGTTTGTTTGTTTTTTTGACACAGAGTCTTGCTCTGTCACCCAGGCTGGAATACAGTGGCCAGATCATAGCTCACTGCAGCCTCGAATTCCTGGGTTCAAACTAGCCTCTTGCCTCAGCCTTCCAAGTAGCTGTGTGGCACCCAGCCTGGCTAATTCTTTAATTTTTTTTTGCAAAGACAAGGTCTTGCTATGTTGCTCAGGCTGGTCTCAAACTCCTGGGTTCAACCGATCCTCCTGCCTTGGCCTCCGAAAGAGCTGAGATTTCAGATGTGACCCATAGCACCTGGCCTCAAGCTTGTCTTTGATCACTATAGACCTCCTTTAAACAGGAATCTCAGTTGTCATCAATTATGGATTTTAATAAGCACATCAATCAAATATAGACTGAAGGCTTATTAATGGTGAGATTCTGCATGAAATGTTTTGGGGATATAAAGATGAATAATGGATATTCTCTGCACTTAAGAAATATTTAATTTACTTGAAGACACTTTGGCTGCAATGAACAATTCACAAGTCAATCTTATGACTCAAGCTTTTATTTCAAAATAATCAATATGCTTGTTGAGAGATATAGTAATCAATATCATAATCTTCTTACCTAGAGCAGAAGTCACTAGAGCTATAAACTGGTAAGAATAGTGGTGGTTTTGATGAATTGCTGGAGGCTGAGTGCACCAGCCCAAAAGTAGGAAATTCCTGGAGACCTCCGTCTTACAGGGCCACTGCGGTGTCATGGACCACACTTGAAGTACTCCACAACGTTTTCATGGTAGAGGTACAAGAAAGAGCGTCTCTGACTTTGGCATGGAAAGGGAAGAATAAACATAGTAAAACCCAACCAGAAACTTTTCCATAAATTCTTTTACTCTCCAGGGTAAAGGACTTCACCACAGTGCAATTATGAACTCTTATCCCAGCCAGGGGAAAGAAATTTCTCCCCATTTCAACCCCCTCCAGCTGTGCCATATCAATAAGGAGGAAACATTTTAAAAAATAAAAACCTTAGTCAAAAGGGAACAGGGCTTCACAGAAATAAATGCTACAGCTAGGAAAAGGATACGGAAGGAAATGCTATAGCATTGGCAGAGTTATTAATATTAATCTGGACCCTACCCAACAAGGGTCCAGATTAATATTAATAGTGGATTATAGCTGAAAGAATTTCAAGACACAGGATCTCTTTGTGAAGCAGTCCATAGGAAATCCTCAAAGCCTAGATAGCACACAAAAACAAGGACACTAGAGTCATTTTAAACCTCTGCTACCTACAGCTACAATAAACATTGTATACAGGCCAATTTCTAGACACATAAATATACATTTGCACACAAATATCTATTTACTTCAATACCTATTATCTACAACATGTCTGGCTTTCAACAACAACAGCAAAAATCAAGGATTGTTTTGCCAAAAAACAAAAACAAAACAAACAAACCACCAGTCTGGAACACACAAAGTAATCATCTAAGTGAGACTCAGATATGCCTCAAATGTTGGAAGTATTAAACAGGGATTTTAAAATAATCACTAGTAATATGTTAAGGATGCTAAAGGAAAAAGTAGACAACATGCAAGACTGGATGGGTAATGTATGCAGAGAAATGGAAACTCTAACAATTACAGGGAAATGCTAAAAACCAAAAACATACAAACAGAAATGATGAATGCACTCCGTGGGATCCTCAATAGACTCTATGTGGCTGAGGAAAGAATCAGTAAACTTGAAAAGAGATCAAACAAAAATGAATTTATAACATAAGAATATCTGTAATACCAAAGGAGAAAAATGAGAGAATGAAGTAGAAGGAATGGAATTAAAGTAGAATGACTGAGAACATTCCCAAATTAATAACATACACCAAACCACAGATTCAGGAAGTTTAAAGAACACCAAGCAGGATCAATAGCAATAAACTATACATAGGCATATTGTACACAAACTATATAAAACCAAAAGCAAAGAGAACCTTAAAGGAAAAGAGAGAGAGAGAGAGAGAGAGAGAGAGAGAGAGAGAGAGAGAGAGAGAGAGAGAGAGAGAGAACCTTACCTATAGAGGAACAAGAATAATAATTACAGTGGATTTCTTACGAGAAACCAAGTAAGAAGTGAGTGGAGTGAAATTTTTAAAGTGTTGAAAGAAAAGGAAAACAAAAAGCTCAATTCAAAATTCTATATACAGTGAAAATATCCTTCAAAAATGAAGGATAAAGACTTTCTAAAACAAACAAAAATTGAGGGCATCCATTGCTAACTGACTTGCTATGTTATAGGCAAAAACTTAGATCTTCAGGAAGCAAGAAAGGGTGGAAGAGAAGGAATAAATGAAGGGAAAATAAAACCCTTTACTTTTATTGTTTTAATTGATTTAAAAGATGACTCTTTGTATAAAGCAATAATAGCAAAAAATGTTTGAGTTTATATGTAAATGAAGTGAATAATAACAATTGCAAGGATATGCTATTATAAGGTACATGCACTAGAGGGGAAGTAATATGAAGTTATTTCAAAGTGGATTAGGTTTTTTAAAAATGTATGTTGTAAAATATAAGTACACCACTCACTGTGTTTTCTAAAATGTATAGATAATATGATAAATGAGAAGATTGAATGAAATCATATAAAATGGTCAATTAAAACCAGAGATAGCAGAGAAGGAAATGGAGCAAATGCAATGAATTCAAAAGCAGTTACAAAAATGATAGACGTTAATCCAAGTATATCAATAATCGCTGTAAATGTGAATGCTCTAAATATGCCAATGAAAAGACAGAGATTGTCAAAATGGATTAAAAGCCAAGGCCAGTGTTAAGGAAGGTTTCACATATGTGCTATTCCCTCTTGTCTACTTCAGCAACTTGAAGAACATGTGCACTAACCTTTCTTGTGCTCTTCTGCAAAATCATTCACACATTTCAAAGTCCTTCATGTGACATAATGACCAGCTGGGATCACTGTGATCTAATTTGGCCTGGGCAATTTATCCACTAACTCTGTGAGCTTTGTGCCATCTGCAAATATGAGGTATATAATTTCTCTGTACTATTCAAGCAATTAATAAAATTGTTGGAATTTGATGGCCTCAAAGATTTCTCTTAGTCAACACTTTTTGAGTGGGCACTGTGTAGTACAAATCAACCAAAGAATACTACAGTCTAGTTCATATTTTTCCCTCTTGGCCACAAGGATATTAGGGAACATTCAGATAACATTGAAATCTAAGCAAATTTTGTCTGCTGCCGCTGCCCAACTCCTGACATACCATTCTAATAACCATGAAAAATGCTGCTAAAAGGGCATAAATTGATTTTAATTAAGCAATGGTGGCTCAAAAAGATTGATCTTTATTTCTAAACCATCAAACACAATTACTTAAACCAGTTCTAGGTTTTTATCACACTCATTTGGCTATGGTGTATGTGATTTTGTTTTCCTTTTGCAGATATCATGAGACATTTTCTGTGATCCCTCAAGAAATATTAAACTAAAGCTCAATAATTACATCTATACATTTTCTTCAAGGGCTGGGATGGTATTCACCACCCATGAAACAAACTCATTTAGATAAGTTAGGCAGGATCTTCTAATCTAATTATATTTTGCTTCACAAATTCCATTGTATTTATTTATTCAACCAATGTTTATTGAATACAGTTAAGTGCCAAATGCTGAACTATTAATAAAAGAAGCGGCAAGTCATGGTTGATGGTTTACCTCATTTTTTCCACTACCTGTTCATAACCCACATTTTACTCTCTTGTTTATTTTCTACACATAGCTTTTAAATGTGTCCAATTAATACACAAGCTTGATGATAGATTATAGATATTTTCTATTATTTATGTGTTAAAGACATGTTTAACAACAAATGGCAAAAATTTAATTATTTATTTGAAAATAATCAATTTGCTACAGAAGATAAGAAAATAGATGGAATGGATGAAATTCATAAGAAACATTAAGCCTAGAGAGTAACTAACTAAGGAGTTTTTGCTGTATGGGCCAAATTAATAGAATTGTTAAGCATGTATAATAAGTTAACATGTTCATTTATGAGACATAGATATAAGTCTCGAGAAATGATAAATATTGATAATAAGATACTAACATGTAAGACATGCTAAAGAAAAGATAGAATTAATAGAAAATAAGATCAAATAAATACAAATGTCACTTAAAGACAAAAATGAGGGGAAAGACGAAATCATTGCTATGCCACCTCTGAGCTGACAGCTCTGTCACCACTAGGGCAAATAATCTTTAGAGACATAACATATGGCTTATTCTGACCATACATATACTTCTCCAAGATATGTATATAAAACTCATAGTTTTTCAGTAACTAATTAGCAAGGTACAGCTTTGGCATGGCATGTCTCCACCTCTCTCCTATAGAATAAGTGTGTACCATTAGCCTAAGAGTCTTAATTGACCTATCTCTCTTCACTGTTGACTCCATTTGAAATTGATTTAATAAGCCATGTGATTTGTGCATATTCACTTGGTACTTAAGATGTCTTTCCCAATATCATGGATAATTTATTTGGTAGTGTAGTTGGAAGATATCACTGTATCGAAATAATTTTCTACAAAATAGCTATAAAATCTATCCCATAATATGTTTCTTGTCATTAGTAATTTACTCAAATGACTAAAGTCTAGAAAAGAGAGTGATCATTGTTCAAAATATCTAGGAAAGAGGGCAAAAACCTTGCGGTAGAAGTCCATTTTTTACTCCATAATATGGTATTCTACTCACCTAAATGAGAAGGTTAATGAGAGATTGTTAGAGAATGATGGTTAGAGTGTAGCATGGAAAATAAAATGTTACAGCATAGTATTACAGAATATGAATACTACAGTATATGAAAACACAGTATGTGAATATTACAGTATAATAATGTAATGATCATTACATTATTATACTGAATTTATATTTATCTTTATTCTTTATAAGATTTAGAGATAAGTAAAATTTTATATTACTCAGCAAATAAAATACACATTATAAATATGAAATATTACTGTAATTCTATTAATACGTGTGTATCTGTTTGCCATATTCCTGATTTACAGACTTATTTACTTTACCAAAAAAAAAACATCCACAGTGAATTTTCTTCATTGTAGATGTTGAGATAGATACAAAGATATATTCCTTAATTACTGCACTAATGACCATACTATTCATTACAAATATTGTGAATCAATTTGAATTTTGAAGTTATAATAAGAACATATTTAATTAGTGTGTTTCATCATAACGGTAGTGTAATTTGAGGCACAGAACAGGCATAAGCTCAGGAATATGACCTATATTATAATGAACATTTATTTAGGCAGGAACAATACTGAAACAGCCATATTTGATGAAATGGGCCACTCTTGCAGCATTTTATTACTTAAGGAAATCATCCAGAGACAAAAACATGTCATACTCAGAAGAGAAAAACAATGAAGCAAGTTTCTTCAAAGTATCAATAACAAAATTGTTCATACTAATGTTAAAAGTTTATGTAATTCATATGAAAATCACTTCTATAACTGTACATAATAAAAAATGTTAAAAATGAAACTCTTAACTTAATATCCCTTTCTCTAAATATATGAAAGTGTTGGCCTCATATTACTTTAGAAAGAGAAAATAATATTTATTCAATATATTTTAAAATCTAAAATAAAAGTTAGGCAAATTTTACATTATCAATTATTTTAATTATAAAAAGGAAATCACAAAAATAGTCATTTAGGGCAGAAATACAATTGTCCTGAGAGACTGGAGCTAAGTGGTCAAAATTAGTTTATAAACAATAGAGGATTTAATTTTGAAGCTCGGGATTTGGGTTGGCTTAACACAAGGTATGTTGAATTTTCAAATATCTGAAAAAACAAGTATTTATTTTATTAAATAATTTACTTCGTAGATAAGAATGCGTGTCTTCCCAATGAGAGCTATTTTCTTAACACATTTAATACAATAGAAATTTTAAAGACATAGAAAAGGAAAATTAAAACTGTAAACTTTAATGTATGGTGACTTTTTAAAAATGCTGGATCTAAAATAAATTCTAGGCAAGTTATAAGATTTGAGTTTCTGTCTTGATCTCTAGAAAAACATTTGATGACAGCGATGATTAGCAACATTAACAATGGTTTCTTTCCTCCACAGTGAATATAAAAGTTCACTTTTATTAAATACCTTGATTCTACCTTCGCTACATGACAGCACTTCTTTATAGTTTTATGTCATCACCAGGAAAGAATAACTGTGGACCTCCGTGCTAATTGTGTGGTGTTTGGTATTAGGCTATCTTTGCCCAGCCTGGAAACGCTGCTTTTACAGTTTCCCAGTCCTAGGTCATATGATCAGTTTCATACTTCTCCTTGTAAATAGGACTTCTCAGCAGTGTGCTACAAACAGCAATACAGACTCTGTATGTCCTATCACTAAGAAATAACAGCAACCAATGCCCCACCAGCACAAATATAATGATACCTCTGCTTTGTGACAATTATTTTTGAAAGACTATTGAGGAGAATAGATGGATTATAGAAATTAGGGTCTTCCTATAAAAAAGATATCTGCACTCGAATGTTTATAGCAGCACAATTCAAAATTGCAAAGATGTGGAAACAACCCAAGTGCCCATCAATTACATGAGTGGATTAATAAAATGTGGTATATGTATACCATGGAGTACTATTCAGCTTTAAGAAACAATGGTGATACAGCACCTCTTGTATTCTCCTGGATAAAGCTGGAACCCATTCTACTAAGTAAAGTATCCCAAGAATGGAAAAATAAGCACCACATGTACTCACCAGCCAATTGGTTTCACTGATCAACACCTAAGTGCACATATAGGAATAATATTTATCAGCAGTCAGGCAGATGGGAGGAGGGAGGAGGGGATGGGTATGTACAAGCATAATGAGTGTGATGCTCACCATCTGGGGGATGGACACGCTTGAAGCTCTGACGGGGGGCGGGGGGGGAAGGGCAATGTAACCTAAACATTTGTACCCCCATAATATGCAGAAATA
>RJWJ010049336.1:0-10278 GCA_004363605.1 Indri indri | reverse complement strand
GGGGGGGTGGATGGATGGATGGATGATGGGTGGTGGATGGATGATGGGTAGATGGATGATGGATGGATGGGTGGATGGAGGATGGGTAGATGAATGATGGGTGGTGGATGGATGGGTAGATGGGTGTGTGGGTGGGGGACAGGCAGATGGACAGACGGATGGACAGGTGGGTGAAAGGACGGACGGGTGGGTGGACAGGTGGGTGGTTGTGGGGCGGGCAAAGGGACGACAGTGGACACGTGGAGACACTCTCACACTCAGTCCCCGCCCAGTAAGGAGCCCTCTTGGTGGCGCGGGTCTGTGGATGCTGGCTTGGCTGGACGCCTGGTGAGGTTCTCTCTCAGGTCTCGAGCCCCTCGGTAGCGTCAGGCCTGCAGTCTCCGAGCTTCCTTGGGGCAGTTTTGTTCTAATTGCTTCGAGATGCTGCACTTAGATCAGCCGAACTCCATCTCCCAACACTCGACCCATGGGCTCTGCTCCACCCACAGCCAGTCCTCTCCCCTGTAGGTGCCACACCTCAGGTGCCGTGCAGGGGAGGTGGGTGGTCTCTGTCCCCCACGTGCCACATGGCGTGGCCTCTTCCCTGGCCAACCTTTGGGCCCTTTCTCATTCTGGAATTTTACCTAGAGTTTGGGGACAGACTGAGGGCCGGGGGCGGCGGGCCCCTCGGAAGTGTCGGCCAGCGAGCACCTGCTTGTAGCTCTCCTCAGGCTTCCCAGGTCTACTTTGGGCAGGACTCACCTGCCGCAGCAGTGGCCTGGCTTTCTGCCCACGTTTGTGAGCAAGCGGCTGGCCTTGCTGGAGGTTGCTTTGGGAGGATGTGCGCTGCAAGAGGGATGTTTGGGGGGATGCCCAGGGACGTGCGCTGTGAGAGGGACACGGGGTTGTGCAGACGCAGGGACTGGCGGTGACACCCAGGGGCGCTGACCTCCCTGCCCGGCCTGATCCGCAGAGGCCTGCGGGAGCAAGTCCGTGTACGACGGCCCCGAGCAGGAGGAGTACTCCACATTTGTCATCGACGACCCCCAGGAGACGTACAAGACGCTGAAGCAGGTCATCGCCGGGGTTGGGGCCCTGGAGCAGGAGCACGCCCAGTACAGGAGGGACAAGTTCAAGAAGACGAGATACGGAAGCCAGTGAGTCGGCTCCCGGGGTGGTCCCAGGCCACAGCCTGGAAGGTCTCGGCGGGAAGGGGCCGGGCCCACCCCCCAGCCCCGGTGTGCGTCCCCCGACCAGGAGAGCCCCAGGCGTGCCCGCCGCATGCCTGGCGGTGGTCCCTCCTTCAGAGCAGGTGCCTGACTTTGTTCTCCAGGCCCCCGGCTGTCTTCCGGTCCCTCTGCCATCCTGGCCTCAGTTGCCCGGGGTGTCTTGGGCCCAGGCCTCGTCCTGCACGCCCTGCCGTCTCCCCACCAAGGCTGGACTGGCCCGTTCGTGTCTCGGGAGGGAGGTGCTGGGGTGGGCAGAGACGTCAGCCGGGCAGCGGCCACAGGCTGCAGGGCAGGGCGGGTTAGCTGAGCCGAGCTCCTGCTCCGTAGGTCGGAGGGTTGCAAGACCCTCGTGAGTCACTGGGAGGCTGAGTTAAGTTACGTAAAGTGCTAGAACAGCTCTTGGCCCAGAGTGGGCAGGTGCCCAGGGACCACCAGGGTGGAGCCCACCTTGGATGGGGCAGGTGAGCCGAGGGAGCCTGTGTAGCCGGCATCCTCCTCCCCCTCCCCACCACCCCTCCCCTCCCTCCAGGCAGGCCGTGGTTTGATCTGGGGAGGGAAGTGGTGGAGCCCAGAGCCAGCGGCAGGTCCCGAGGACCCCAGACGGGACCAAGTGTGAAGCCCTCCTGGGCGAGGCGGCCCCATCTGTGCCCCAGCCGTGTCTGTGCTCGCTCCTCCCCCGTCCACACCACCACGCCTGGTCCGTAGACACTCTCTGGGGAGAGCACACGTCCGCCTCCTAAAAACGTTGCTTTGTTGACGCTGAACGTGAAGTTGGCGGGTTGGAAACGGCAGGTGCAATGGGTCCTGCTGCTCGTGGCAGGTGTGCCCCGCGGTGCACGGTTATTGAGTACCCGCGACGTGTCAGCGCTGTCCGGACACAGCACACATACAGTCAGAACCATGCCCTGGAGCTCACACTCCACACGTGTGCTGCATGCTCCATGCAGTGCACACAGCCCCCACAATGCCACACGCATGTACACACGCTCCACACCTGCACACATGACTACATGTATGCACACAACAGGCGAGGGCCGCGGTGGGCACTTCCAGAGGGGTCTTACCAGCTCCGTCCATCCTTTGTATTTTTTGTGTCTGCTGCGACGAACCGTGGAAACACCGTGACCACACCTGGGGGCTGTGCTCATTCTCTCTTCTCGCCCAGGGAGCACCCCATCGGGGACAAGAGCTTCCAGAGCTACGTCAGGCAGCAGTCGGAGACCTCCACGCATTCCATTTGAAGTTCACGCCACATGGGGAGGAGTGGAGCCTCCCTCCCTGGGACCAGTGCAGCCACCGCACCGCCGCGCCCATGTCGCCGAGCCATGTCACTTCCCCGAGAAGCTGCCCGTTACCTCCCATCGTGGGAGAGCCCGGACTCGCCCCGACTGGCCTTTCTGGGAGGTGCCGTCGCTGGTTTTTATCCTGCTGACCCAGTGGTTGGCCAAACGATGGAGCTGTGGGCGTCGACAGCCACAGCTCGGCCGTCCACGGGAGCCCACGCCACGCCTCTGCTGTAGAACATGTGCTTCCATCTGCGTGCACCGCGCCTGCTGTCCGCAGTTCTGCACGGGGGCTCCCAGTCCTGCCGCCCACGCCCTGGATGCTGACTGCCCCCGTCAGCCTCCCATGTGGCTTTGTTCCTGGCTGAAGGGTCAGCTTTGTGCTGGACACGCAGAGCTGCACGGAAATCCCGCCCAGCGGTGCTCGGGTGTGGGGTCCCTGCCACAGAGGGTCCCCGAGGGAAGGGCGTGGGCTCCGCTCCCGCCTGGGTATTGCACACCCCCGGTTCAAGCACACACCGTTTTGATGGGGTTTAAAGCATCCACACGTTTTTCAAGCTGTCTTTCTTAATGTTTTTAAAGGACCATTTTGAGTTAGCTCTTAGAAAGTAACTCACGGTGTCAAAGCTGCACCTGCCATGGGGAGGTGGCCGCAGGCAGGCAGGGAGCCCGCGTGTCTCAGGAAACCAAGGTCCTCAAAGGAACGTCCAAGCAGGGAGGACTCCTGCGTGTGTCCCGCCTGCGTCTCTGTGGACCCAAGAGGCCGCCTTCCCCAGGGTGGAGGGGACCCTGGAATGGCTGGGCAGTCGTCTCCCACGCTCCCTCCCGCGCACTGCGTCCTCGCGGGGCCACAGACGGGCGCTGGGAAGCGCACGAGTCCTCCACGCCGCGTCCATGTTCCCGTTTCTCCCTGTCCCAGTTGGGAAATGTCGTTCAGGCTTAGCCTGGACGGCAGGTAGTGACATTACTCGTCACCAAAATAGTGGAGGGACGTGTAAAAGTCAAGGTGTGGACGCAGCTGTCGGGCCACAGCGTTCAACATGGGCTCGTAACCTCACATCTGTGTATGAAATACTAACGTTTTATAATGTATTTTGCTGGCTGATTAAAGCAGTTTATTCTTTCTGAGGACTGGCGTGCTCTTCCGGGTGCGCACTGTGGTCACGCCTGTGGGGGCTGGGGTGCGGACACGGGAGCTCGACGACACCGCTCTGGTGACAGCGATGTTCTGGTGACAGGTGACATCCCTCTGATTACAGGTGGTGTATCTGGTGATGGGTGACATCTCTGACGACAGGAGACATCCCTCTGGTGACAGGTGGTGTCTCTGGTAATGGGTGACATCTCTGACAGGTGACATCCCTCTGATAAGTGACTTCCCTCTGATAGGTGGTGTCTCTGGTGACAGGTGACACCTCATGACAGGTGACGACAGGAGACATCCCTCTGGTGACAGGTGGTGTCTCTGGTGACAGGCGACATCTCTGATGAAAGGAGACATCCCTCCGGTGACAGGTGGTGTCTCCGGTGACAGGTGACATCCAAGTGACATCCCTCTGATGACCAGTGGTGTCTCTGGTGACGGGTGACACCTCATGACAAGTGACATCTCTGATGACAGGAGATATCCCCCTGGTGACAGGTGGTGTGACCTGCGGGGCTCTGGGCGGGATCTGGCCCGCAGAGGGCCATGCGGCTCTGCTCCCAGTGCTGGGGGAGGGACGCCACCCGCGCTGCTGTCCCTGAGCTCGGGCACTCGGGGAGAGACGGGGTGGCCCTGAGGGTCAAGGGAGGCTGAGTGGAGCCTCCACGGCCAGGCTGGGGACGTCCTACACAGTCCTGATCTCTTTATTCCTCCTTTTTTTGTTTTAATGCCTCCGTGTCAGCCCGGCTACGAGAGAATCCGAGGGCTTGGCTTTGGGGCGCCAGCCAGATGCTTCCCTAGCACGCTCTGGGGTGTGGCGGGCGGGGCTGGGTGCAAGGCCTCCCCGGGGGTCTGAGGCCGCACAGGCAGGCGGGTTCGGGGCGAGGAAGGTGCTGTCCCGGCTCCCTGGGCCCCTGCTGCCTGTCCCGGGCCCAGGGCTGCTATGGGTGGTGGGCAACCCCGGGCGGGGCCCCCGCTGCCCGCGAGGCTGGCCGGGTACTCGGGGCTGGGCTTCCACAGCAGGCCGGGGGCACCCGAGCGCCAGAGTGGCATGGCCGAGGTGAACCCGGCTGGGTGGAGCAGGCAGGACCCCGCCTTGCTTCCGGGGACTTGGGGGTTATTGGCCTCTGCGCAGCTGCCCCGCTTCCGTCTGGGCTGTGGCTATCGGGCGTCCGGGTTGGCGCAGGCACCTCTGAGCCTCAGTCTCCGTTCGGTGGACCCCGGGGCAGAGGTTGCTGCCCACCCTGGTGCTTGGCAGGTCACCTAAGGCCTCGCAGACGCCAGAGACCCAGAGAGGGCAGGGAGCCGGCTGGTCTGGGGGGCCCTTCTGCCTCCCCGAATGCACTCAGCCCCGCGCAGCGAGCGGCACTCGGGATGGGCGGGAAGATGGCAGAACAGGCCGTGCAGCTTGAGGGCTATTTTGAGATAAAGGCACTTAAAAAGCCGGTGCAGGGCGGCGCCCTGGCCTCCTGCTGCCTCCTGAAAGAGGAGCCGAGACGCGCAGCAAGGCCGAGCGGAGGAAGGCGGTGTCTCCCAGGCAGAGCTGGGCACGCCCGCCCTTGTCTCCAGCCTCCCACACGCTCCTTCCCCATCTCCCACACGGAGTCCACGCGTGGAAGGCGGCGCCCACGCCGCGTGGAACTCGTAGGGACCTGCGCTGCTTCTCACGTCGGTTTAACTCCTGGCCCGGCCAAGGACGCGCGGACGGCAGGGGCTTCCGTGAGGGCCTCGGGGGCGTCTGTTGGGCTGCGTTGCACCCCAGATTCACGCTGGACCCCCAGGACCTCCGGCGAGCCTGTATTTGGAGCGGGAGGGGGTGATCCAGGTAAAACGAGGTCACCAGCGTGGGCCCAGCCCAGTCGGGCCATTGTCCTCCTGAGCAGAGATGACGATGGGGACATACCGAGGGACGACACATGACACAGCGGACGCATCCCCCTGCTGGGAGAGAGGCCCAGGGGGAGCCAGCCCTGCTGACCCCCATCTCAGAAGGATGTCCGGCCTCCAGAATGTGAGAACGAACTCCTAGTGTTCAGCCGTAGCCCGCGGCCTTTGTCCCCCCGGCCCACACGGCGCAGACTGGGGACGAGAGGTGGTGTGTTCAGCCGGTGCCGTCACACCCACCCTAGGGGAGACGTTGGACCAGGCCCACAAAGGAAACGTACACCCACATCCAAACCCCGGCCGGCGGGAAAGGCCACGCTGGGCCGGGACCGGGCCAACCTTTGACCTCTGACCTTGCAGTGATGTCACAGCAGCCCCATGGCAACAGGGGATCCCCCAGGCACAGTCTCGGCCACTCTCCCAGAGCAGAGATCGCTAGTGGGGCAGCCATGCGCCCCAGCTGAGGCTGTGCTGGAGCCGGCGCCCGCTTTCCTGAGCTTCAGGATGGAGAGAGACGCCGCCGCGGCACACAGGAGGCACCGGCCCGGCCCCGGGGCCCTGCCCGCAGGGGCGGCCGCCATGCACCCCAGGACAGCCAGCGCGGTGGCCGAGCTGCAGAGGCGCAGGAGCGTGGGCAGCTTGCAGCAGAAGGGCGACCCTCCCAGCTGCCCCAGGAGGCCGCGCAAGGAGCCGGGTGGGGGCCGGGCCCCGTGCCAGAGTGTTCTGGGTCCACGCAGGTTGTGTCCATGGAGGCCAGCCGGGAGGGTCTTCCGTCCACAGGTGGCGCAGCAGCAAGGAGGGGAGCAGGGAGGGCCGGGGACGTGGCCACCTGTTCACGGGGAGGCCTGGCCCGGCACAGCCCCGGGGACCTTCCGCGTAGCCCTTGGTGCCCGCGGCGGGTGCTGCCTGTGGTCACGCCTGGCCCTGACCTGGCTTTGACACGGTGGGACGTGCGGTCCCACACCTCACATCACACTGCCTCCGCCACGCCAAGACCTCCCTAGACATGCCACACGGGGCCTGGGGTGGGCCCCAGGGATGGGTGCGTGAAATGTCCTGGTCACACTCGGAGTATCAGTCAGTGAAGGCGTGATCGCCGTGCACGCTTTCCCAGAGCCGCGAGACCTGAGTGGGCCGAGAGACGGGGCGCTGACGCTCTCTGCACCTGCCGGGCCTCACAGGCCGGCCCTGCCCCTCCCCGAGGTCGGCACACGGCAGGTGGGAGACGTGGTTTGCTCGCTGGAGCCCCTCGAGCCCTGGGACAACGCGGAAATCCAGAGATGCGCTGTCGGGGGAGACATGAGCCGCTGTGGGGCCCGCTCCCCGCCGCCACCCCCGGCTCCCCTGGGACGTGCAGAGTTCTCAGAGGAAGAAACGGCCCCAAGGCTGCGCAGGGGTGACCTGAGCAGGGACAGACGCAGGCCCCAGAGCGGGGCTCAGAGCAGGACGTGGCCTTACCCAGACGGCGCGAGAGGAGCGGTCGCGGCAGGGGCCTGTCCAGCCTGGCAGATGCCCACACCGCACACGCCTCCCACCGCCCCAGACCCTCCGCACGGGGCACAGACGTGTTCCAGGAGGCCGGCACCCAGAGCATGCGGCCACCAGGCAGCGAGGGGCCACGGGACGAAGAGCAGGCAGCAACCCAGCCACGCGCCCTGGCGCTGCTCATGCCGCGGGGCAGAAGCGGCCTTGCCGAGCTGCCGTGGGCCAACAGCTCCGTGACACGCCAGGCAGACGAGGGAGGCGCCGCGTCTGCGTCTGTGCTGCAACGCAGGAGACCAGGCTCACCGAGGACATGCGGAGGGTGCTCTGGAGAGGACAGCAAGAGCAGATCTGAGAGCCCGGCTTCCGGAACCTGCTGTGGGCCTGGCCCTGTGCCCACTTGGCCCCCGGCGCCCGTTCGTCCTGCGACGACTCCGTGCTATGACCTCCCGGGCTTCATACCAGCTCCCCCGTGGTCAGCCCTGTGGTCAGCCACTGGCCTCACCTCCTGAGACCCCCCGGAGCTGCCCCCTGCTCAGGTCTGAACGCCGGGCCTGGTGCGGAGCTGGGCGAGAGGCCTGGGGGGCGGATCCTGCTCTCCACGTTCTGTCAGGAAGTGCCCTGGGCAGGGCTGCTCCGAGACTCCGGCCAGGTGTGCGTGGGGCTCTGGCACCTCCTGCCCTGCTTGCGTCCTGAGCACCGCAGGCGCAGCTGCAGCAGCGGGGAGAGGCCCCTGACGGGTGGGACGGCCACCTGCCCCGTGACTCTCCCGCGGATGGCTGTGCGGGTTGCAAGCTCCCCGGAAGACAGAAGCTGGTGTTTCCTTGAAACAGAGCGTGCGGGAAACCAAGCGACCTGCCGTGCGCCTCCTGGCCACACTCCCCAGATGCAGATCTGCCCGTGGGCCTTGGTGTGGGGCTGGGCTGAAGAACTGCTCACGCCCTGCCTGCCCCGCAGCCCCCCGGGCAAGGTCCAGGAGCATCCTGAGACCCTCGGGATAAAGACCCTCGCTAGCTGTGTTTGGGAAAAGGACCACTAGAAACACCTGGCGATGCCCCCGCAGGGGCCAGGAGGGATCCGTGACCAGAGGATTCTCCAGACAACTGAGAGTGGTTTCAGGACACCCGTTTGCAGGCGGGGGCCTCGCCCACCCCCTGCTCTGCGGCTCCGGCTGGTCTCGCTCGTCCAAACCCCAGAAGTCGCCGCAGGCCTCCCCATGAGTCCCTGCAGTGCACGGCACCGTGGGGCTGCTCTGTGGAATACGCCGGAGCCGCAGACGTGGGAGGCTGAGTAGCAAACACGCGGCGGGGCAGGGGGGGCTCCCTTCAGCCGCGCACCAAGGCTGGCGACGGGGGCAGGGCCCGGGCCCCAGGCTGGCGCACGCAGCCGTGGAGCTGACGCGCTGACTGCTCTGTCCTTCCTCCCCAGAGCCTGAGGATCCCGGGAAAGACCTGCGGAGTGACATGCAAGACTCCGGCGGGTAAGCGGCCGGCCTGGCACGTCCCTGCCAGGGGCCCATGGCTCGCAGACCCCTCTGCCCAGCGAGGCCCTCCCGGCGCACAGCCCTGGGGCCCAGTGTCCAGTGTGACGTGAGTGACGCCCTTTGCAAACCAGCGTTCCCACGTCTCGTGCAGCCAGGGGAACGTGGAGGAAGGCACCGAAGGGAAGGAAGACGGTGCTCTCAGACAGGCGGAGCCCGCGGCAGGAAGAACGGAACCGGAACCGGAGCCTGAGAAGGGAGGCTCAGAGGCTGGCGCCACGGGGGAGCCGCAGGGCGAGCACTGCGATAGGAGCAGGGGGGAGGCCAAGGTCAGGTCGCGCCCAACCACAGCACAGTTTTGTCCCCTGCCTCGAAGTCCTGCCTCTGTTTACCAGGTTGGTGTCCTTGGGCTTTCAGGAGCAGGAGCCCGAGTCTGCGAGGCTGAACGACCTGGACAAAGAGGCAAGCCCTCTGCGCCGCGGAAGCAGAAGTGCGACGGGGAGGCCTGTCCAGGCGCGAGTCCCACTGGCCACGAGCCTGCCGCACACTGTGGCTGGGGCTGTCTCAGCGGGCGCTGAGCCGTAGAGCTGGGCCGAGCCCCCCACCGCCAGAGAGGGCGGGGTCCAAGCTCTGCGCCTCTGTGCCCATAGCGGCGTCCTCACCCAGCTTGCCAGACGTTGGGGCCACTGGCAGTGTGTGGGGTGTGGGAGGAAGGGACCTTGGTGTGACCGCGTCCCAGAGGAACCCCCGGAGCCCCACACCTGAGGTGTGGCGGAGACACATCAGTGCTGGGCTGGGTCCCCCCAGGCACCTGATGGGGGAAGGCAGCTTTTGTTCTCCTCCAAGCCTCGTGCAGGGAGCAGAGACGGAGCTGGACATGTTCACCAGGCTGTTTCGCAGACGGTCCCTGCTTCGACTCCGGGGCTCTGGGGAGCCCTTCACCCTCCCCCAAACACTTCCCTGGAGTTGACCAAAGTGCGCTACTGGGGACACAGTCCTGGCAGCCAAGGTGCCCAGTCAGAGGCCCGGACGGTGGCTGAGCCACGGGGCGTCCACATCTCGGTGGGAGTCTTGACCACCTGGGTGCAGGGCGTGGCCCCGCGGGTCTGTGGGCACAGAATCCAAGTGCTGCCCTGCTGAGCAGGTCTGGGGTGAAGGGGCCGCCCCAGCTCTGGGCATTGCCCCGTCACCCCGAAGCCCTGGTCCTCAGAGGGCAAAGGTGGAGGACGCCCTGTGGGCTGTCGGGGCCCTGGTGGGAGGAGAGTAGTGTGGGGCGAGAGGGCTGAGTCCTCCTCCCACGATACCTCATGGTGCTCACGCCACCAGCGCTCTGCCCTGCTACTCGGGAGCCCCCGCGACGCACTGCGGTGTCGATGGTCCTGGCAGCATTCTCAGGCCTGGCTGCCCCAGGGCGGGGAGCCCATCGCCCCCCAGGAATTCTGCTTTCCTCCCTTGCTCACGTGCGCCCGCCGCCCACCTCTTTGGTTTCCATTCACAGAAACCGTCTGTGTTTGTGGAGATCGATCTACGAGACCACGCCGAGGAGGTAAAGACGAGACCCTCACGCGCGCAAAGCCACACCAGCCACCGGGAAGGTGCCTGCGCTTTTCAGGCCGGGCCTGAAAGGCCTTTCCGGGAACTTGCCCCGTGACAGGCGTGTGCTGCCAGCAGGGCTGTTGAGGATGGGCCTCGGGTGGGGCACGGCCCCGCCTCTTCCTCACCCTCCCGCACTCCAACCTGCACACACTCCAGCACCACCATAGACGCCAGGGCCAACCATCACCACCATCACCACCA
>RJWJ010049335.1:0-10289 GCA_004363605.1 Indri indri | reverse complement strand
GATACATTTTTTACACAGTATCCAGTTATTATTGTAATTTCTAGTTAGAACCTGATAATTAAATAAAGTGCTTTTTTGTTTCTAAGCCATTTGGAAAAATTGTTTCAAAAACCCTATGCAGATACTGATTTAGAAAAATAGTCACCACACACATAATCTTTTATACTACATCATTAGTTTCTCCATTTGCAAAATTAATGGAGACTAAGATGAATTCTAATTTAAACATATTTGGTGGAAAACCGTTTATTCCTCCATTGAGATATGATTAATAATTATCATACGTAATGTCTAAATACAGTCTAATGAGCCTGAAAACACTAAGTTGAACAAACATATTAGCCCTGTGGCATGAGTCAGGTAGGGCTCTTTGGAGCCAATCATTTCCCCGTAACATACGCGAAAGCAGCGGAGTTTCATGGTGCACTAACACAAAAGACTTTCCTTCTTCTATATCTGTTTCTTTCAACAGTAGCCACTGAGGCACGTTTAAAAATTTTGGTTAAACAGTAACTTTTTTTATTCTGCGTGGAAATGTGTAACAGTTTAACAGGAGGGAACCTCGTCGTGAGGGTTGTTTAGAAAGAGGATAGAAAGTGTCAGTCTTCCAAACCTTGGTCTGGAGTTGCCTGCAGGTGGGTCTCACTCACAATCCTTAAAACAAAAACCACCCTTTTCTTCTTTGAGTGATTATGCTTTTTATTATTCCCCCCAAATTTGCAAGTAATTCTATTTGGCGTAGAGACACCAATCTAGCAGGATAATCACTTCTCATTTTCATCTCGCTACGTGTACAGAGCGAACCATCTGGAGGAAGAGCTGGAATGACGCCAGCCGGCTCTGCTGCTACGTTCGATTCAGCCACTTTTTACATGATGCGAAATGCGCTTGAACCCCCGATCACCGTCGAATCGCTGACTTGTAGTTCTGCTCCACAGTGTGTTATAGTTCGAATGCTGACGATGAAAGATACATGTTTATTTGTGTTTACGGCTTAAATTGTTCATATCATTCAATAGAAAAGGATAAATTCAACCACAATAAATTCAAATGCCAAGCATGTTCTATGTATGCGGTGTGTTACAGAGTTATATACATATATGTATAATTTTCTGCCATTGGACCCTTATAATCTAGTGAAGAAGGTAGACACATACAGTAAAGTATAACACCATCAATATAAGATTACTTGTATTTTTTCAGTTAGAAAATTATTATTTTTTTAATTTATTTATTTTTAAAAATTTATTTTTTTTTAAATTTCAGACTTTCTGTCACAATTACAGTTAATTCTTTCCTCAGGCCTCACTGAGAATATCGCTGTAACTTCCAAGTTCACCCCTTTCCCCCTTCAAATTACCACTGAAGAGTGATCTTAAAGCACAAACCCCGTATTGAATGCATCCCGCTGCTAAACCCGCAGCGATGCTCCGTTGCTCTGGGAAAACCACGGCCCTGCATGTCCCGGCCGTATCCTGCAAACAGCGCACGGGTTTTTGTACTCCAGCCTCACCCGGCACTTGTCCCGGAGCAGCCTCACGCACGTGAATTCTGTCCTGGGTAATCGAGCGGTGGCGATGTGGAGGATGCTCATTTGGAACTGAGCCCTTTTTCCCATGGACCAAATCAAAATTATGATTTAAAAAACCCTTTGATGTTCGTGGAAACTTTGTTTCAGATGCTGAAAGTTCCCCATCTCTTACAGTGCCTTGGTGATTTCCAAAACTATAAAAATATGCAGAAATTGGAAATCACTTGCGTTTTTCCTAGAAATATCTGTTTTGGTAATTCTAGCACATGTCTTAAAAATCTGGCTTATTTTAATGTAATAAATGTGAAGTTTCAGGGACTCCAGGAGGGATACGAGGTCTAAAACGGGGACTTGACCAGGTCCAGCAGAGCAGATCTTTCCTGACAGCAGATGCCCAACCTGGGACACAGGTTCCCAGGAGTTACGCAGCTGACGGCCACTGACCCTGGACAGAAGGACAGACAGACTCAGGGAGAGAGGGATTGCAGCAGCCGCGACTCACCTTGCAGCAATCGCAAAGCTGAGATCTTTATAAACTCCTCTTCATTCAGCTCACGGGAGGGCAGTGATCCATGAGATTGCTATCACCCGTTTCATATTTAAAGAGGTTAATTTATTCACCCAACATCAGAGCTTTTAAATTCAGATCTTTTTTATTCAGCATCATAAGATTTTTATACCGTACTGTTGGGCCATCAAAGTGTATTTTGTAAATTTGTCAGTTTTCTAGGTCCCTACCTACATAGGGTGCTTTCAGAGCCCTATTCCCACCTCAGGTATTTGTTATTTATTTCACCATATTTTATTTTTATCTTTTAATTTGCATTGTTGATTTGGCATTCTCTTGCCATTAGCAAAACATTTATCTTCTTTCTAAAATCTTAAGGCAGATTAGAACATTACTATTTGTGGGCCATGAAAAGAGAACATTAAATAATACACTCCTAAATTTAGGGAATTTCAACTACTTTGGCACCTGTTGGAGAGATGTTTATAGGCCTGGGTCCTTCCTAATGGCCCCAAAGCAGTACAGAGGGGCACGGTCTCTCCACCTGCTGCAGTAAGTGCCCAGCCAGCAGGCTGAGAGTTTGGTGTGTGAAACCCGATCTGCATTATAACCAATAGTGTCACCATTTGGAGTAGAGGGAAATTAAATCAATGAGGATTTTGCACAGGAAACAGGCTGCTCTGTCCCTAATTTGAAGGCACGAAGCACTCTACAGCAGAGAGAAAATGTTAAGTAGGTTTTTAAAAAGCAGTGGCAGCGTCATGAGCAGAACAGGTGATTCCATGCTGCTCAATGCAATCAAATCAAAACTTAAGAACCCGGATCAATAAAACCCTGGACTTGAAGATCAGAGTGTTAGACACTTTAGGCACATCTCTCCTCAAATGCCACATGGGTGCAGCGGAGCCTCTTCCATGTTTCCCGGGGCTTCGTTCTGAGGACGACAATGTGTCTCCTGGATGTACAGAGGGCGCTTTCTCCCACGGCTGAGCTGTTGCGGCTGACTCCGACCACGCGGCCTGCCTTCCAGGGTCTTTCCCTGGCTGCACGTGTTGGGCAACAGGGGGCTTCCTTCTCTGGGTCCCTGGCCAGCTGAGTTCATGGGTATAGCCCACCCCTAAGAAGCGTTGCATGCGATTGCAAAGGTGGAGAGAATGGAAGCCAGAATGTTACGGAGCGGGAGGAAAGGACAGGATTCAGCAGACGTGCGACCTGGAGCAGGCTGAGGTTTCCCCACAGGGCGAGGAGAGAGTCTCTGGGGCTCTCCTGTGGGTCCCGCCACTTGCTGACTCTCCGCCAGTGATTCACCCACCCAAGGCGGTGCCTTCGTTCCCTTTTCATTCACCAGGTCTTCCGTTGGTTTGTAGGCACCACACGCCCTGTGTTAGAGTCCTTCCTGCCCCAAATACTTACAGAGATTTTTTCTCTCCCTGGTGCAAGTCTGAGTGATAGAGTCATTGACCTTGAACTCCCTTGAATACGCTCAAAATGACCACGTGTTGATTGTTTCATTTACTTGGTGAAATTCCTTACTTCGAATTAACTCTATGACATTGTTATCGTAAAGGTCTCATTGCTGGGTAATGGTCATTAAATGCACAGCGTAAGCAGTGGAGAAAATTAGTTTCAATACAATTTAGTCTCACAGTAAAGGGAAATAAGAAATGCACGACCTTGTGGAGCTCTGTTCGCAGTCGTCATTCCACACCCTGTCAGTAGGAGGACTGGTGACAAGAATATGATTCTACCCACACAGGCCGTACTCAGAAGACCCAGTGAGAGTGGAATTATGCATTCACATGGACGGTTCAGTAATTTGACTACGGTGGAGCTCCTTTAATTTTAAGGCTCCTTCTCTCCACTCTCCTTTATTTTGTTCCAAAAAAAATATGGCATAGGATGGGTTCCTAAGAAGCAGAGGAGATGCCCGTGTCACTCGTGCATTGAGGCGTGCTCTCGGGAGAGTCCTGCGGGAAAGTGAGAGAGCGGGGCAGAGCAGGGGGAGCAAATACCCACAGGCGGTGCAGATTGCAGCCCGGGCCCCGCACCCTCCCACCGGAGCCGTGGTGCATAGCGGCCCAGAGTAGCTCCGCTCTGGGGCAGGGGCTTTCCCTCCTTGGTGTCGGTCAGTTACAGACTGTAGGATGCCCCATGCGTAACAATTGTGCACGGTAACTGGGAAGGCGTGTAACCTCGCAGGCATTTCTGGGGAGGCAGCCCAGAGCAGGGGGAGGTTACCTGTCTGGGAAAACAGAACAGCCGTGAGCGATTAGCACCCAGAACCCACAGCAGCCTTGGCCTGGAGTCATGGCCCCGGAAAGGGCTCAGGACAGGTCACCAATCGCACCCACTTGGGGAGCCACCGAATGCTGATTTTGAAGAGACAATGCACGTTGATCTGGTCCAATGTTGGCAGGATACGAAAGAGAAGAACTCATACGTCTCACCTACTCTTCTTTCCCCGTCCATCCCATTTAATTTTGAATCTTTAATGTATCCACTTTATTGGTTCTTTCTCCTTCCATATTTCTTCATGTACGCACCAGGAAGTAAGATACACACGCACCTGTGCTCTGCTCTCTCCGTATCTGCGCAACCTAGGAGGGCGTGGACTGTGACAACCCCACGCTCACGTTTCTGTGCTTCCCTTTTCCCACTGACGACAGCGTCTGGATTCTGTCCGTGTGGGCACATCGAGGTCTTCCCCGTCCTCCAGGTGCGTAGAAACCCCGTGTGCCTGGGAAACGTTATTTATCCACGTAGTCGTTTCTTACCTGACACCTGTTGGAGAGAGATCACCTAATCCACGTGGGTAGAACTCGACCAGCCTGGATATGCCTGTGCTGCGGCTCCTTCAGCAGAGACGCGGGCTAGTGCAGCAGGCAGTGCACGGACTCATCTCTTAACTACACCAAGTATTAACTCGTCCACTGACTGGATCTGCACTGTGAAGTCGGATGCATGCGATTAGGCACACTGTGAAAATCCCCATCTTAGATGTATTAATTAATGAAACTAATAATAACGTCAAAAAATTTTATGCAATTCAAAAACAGTCCAACAGATGGACCGGACGACAAAGGAAGAAAAATAACCAAAAATCACAAAACGTCTCATTGTTCTCTTTATGAATAAAAACAAGAATTTCTAACAGTACAGCAGGCTCATTTCATAAAAAAAGATTCAATTTACATCAATTGAAGGCAATGGTAGTCTGATTGGCTTACATCCCATTATATTAAACTCAATTTGTATCTATCTCAGACCTCTGATAAATTAGCTCTTAGCAAAAGCCTGAGGGTTAAGGGACATTTTGTGATGTGCCGTAATAGAACACCTGATCCCGCTGGTTTTCTATTGAGCGACCATAAACCAGATTCCCATTGACAACTGATACAGGCAAAATATAACAGCATCACCTTCACCCGCGTACTCCATGGTGAATAAAGCATCTTGACCTCTGAAAGAGATGCACATGCCCGTTTTGAACTTAGATCCTACCATGTCGAATAGAAACTGTAATAATAACCATAATAATGCTAAAAGTAGAATACGTATTCTCAAGTTAGTGCAAAATATAGCTAGGCAAAAAATGCTTGAACTAGAAAAGCAAGCCAAAAAGCACCACTTACTCTTGGGGGTACCACATCTCAGAAAGAGTTAAGATTGCGGAACTTGATACTTTCCATCCTCCTTTTTGACCTCGACCACGAGAACCTTCTTACACGCTTGTTGCTTGCCCAAGTAGATTAATGAATTCAGGATATAATAGGTCCCTGAAGTGATTTGCATGTATTGATTAGATGTCAGGAGTAAACTGCTGTGGGTTAAATTACCAGAGACACAGCAAATGGAGAAAGCCCAATTGTAAGCATTGTTTAAATAAATTACTTGGCAATTCTTCTTGACATATGATTATATCCTTCACACTTACCCCACGGGCTGTGGACGCAGGGCGAGCGTGGCCGCAACTGCAGGCAGAAAGGACGGTTGGGGACGGGTCCTCGTTCACTGGGGGACTTCGGCTGTAGAAAATGCTTTGTTGTCTTGCTAGAACTACAAAGCAAAGGGTCCTCGTGTGTGTGAGTAAAGAACCTTTAACAAAAGGCAGACAATTCAGAAACAAAACTGAACTACAATTAGAGGACTTCATTGTAGACTACCCAACACCATTGCCTCAACGTGGAGGAGGATGAAAGAAAATGAAAGAAAGTTCCAGCCCTAGGCTGAGAGGCCCTTAGATAGAGAAAGTGTTTCAACCAGGTAAGGCAAGAGCTGCTTATGGGAAAGTCCCCGTGGGTCCCGGTGCTCTGCAGCCTCACCCCTGTCCAGAGTTCCTCAGAGTGACTCGCATGCATGCAGCATGGGACAGGGTCACGCCTGGCGAGACGAGCACCGGCCCCGCCTTGTCACATGTTTGCCCAGACAGCACAGCGAGCCTCGTCGGCTACTTCCCAGCACCACGCATGCCCCGCCCGCTGCTTGTCCCGCCTCCCGTCCCGTGACTGCCACCACGCTTGGTCCTAACATTTAGCTCCTTGTAGGTTAAAAATGTCCGGTCACCGAGGATTTCCTGCTGGAAGAGTGTTCTCTATGTAAGGGGGGGATTTCTAGCCAAGGCTTTTCCAAGGATCAGAGAGATCAGCCTAACATACCGAGACCTGTCATTTTAAAGTTGTGTGAAAGCACATACAAGACGGGAGACCATACACAGCATCCATGAGGAAGACAACACAAACATTAACCGGCGAAGAATACACAGGGCACCAGGAAAAGAATAGCAGGTCTGGGATCATATCCCATCTATAACATTGGTCCCAGGGAATAACATAAAAATTCATTCACGGTGCTGAGGAAAGAGGATTTTGTGGCTAGAATTCTGTACAAGGGAGTGTACTGAGTTCCGACCATGATAAAAAATAAATCCACACCTAGCTGGAGCCCGAGACAGCCGTGGTCCAATGTGCTACAGGAGGAGGAATACGGATGCATTTAAGTGCTGCCAACTCGGTAGCCGCAAAGGGTCTGACGTGTTGCCCTGTTTGCAGTCCAACGCGTTAGCTGACTGCGGTTTCACAAATGAGGCTAGAAGGCCATGAGTCTCCTGGGTCAGAGACAAAGGATGTTGTTACTCACGACACAGCAGGCAGCAGGAGACTGTTGCAAAGGGGTCCCCTGGCTCTCCAAGTCCAATGTGAACCCTGGGAAGGGCCGGGGTATGTGCAAACACAGTGTGTCTGTGACTCAGCCCAGGGACTCAAGCTTAGGGAAACCCCTGTCTCAAAAGGAAGAGCTGTCAAACCTGCCCACACTTTGCCCCCTAGAAATGCATCATCCTCATCACGGTCAGGAAATGAGTCTGCCCTCTGCCCAGGAGGGACGCACAATCTTGTCCTCCCAGAATGTCTGCTATTAAGTAGAGTCCAAGTGGTAGATAGAATGAAAATGGAGAATTTCTTTTTTTTTTTTTTTTTTTTTTTTTTTTTTTTTTTTTTTTTTACTTTTTATTCATTGAGTAAAAACATACTGGGTTCAAACGAAGAAGGGATATAGACTATGATTATTCACACAGTAAGACAATAGAAGTAATCACGAATGCCAAGAAAATAATTATATTTCAAAGAGTTATGGACCGAACAGGGAGTGAGCTAAAATGTGGCAAGGGTTTGAGCAAGTGAGTTTGCTTGAGAAAGAAGGTGTTTGAAACATTTCCGTGGGTGGCAGAGGGGCGGATTGTGGCGCCGAAGTCTCTGGAATTACAAACCAATGTTTATATAGTAATAATAATGTGAATGCTGCTTGTTGCTTTTCATCTTGAAATTAATCTAAAAAGCAAAACACACAGTATTTATTTGGTTATAAAAATAATACAAATGTAATTAATCCTGTGAAAGTTAAAAAAAAGGCAGATAGTTAAAAGCTAGAAGACAGGAAAAATTGACGAGATTCTCTTCTTATCAAATTAGGAATCTAGAAATATTTTAAAGTTAATGAAATAAGACATGAGTTTAAGAAGATATTACGAATTATGAACAAATGAAATATGAAAAATATTATGAGCAAAGGAAAAGAAGGGGTCATAGGAAGGGAGGGAGTGGATACGTTTTATTTTTACTTATCAGAGAAAGAAGTCTCTAGATAAAGGTGAGGAATTGAAAGATACCTACAAATGTATGAGATGGTAAGGTAGCCTCCATATGAAATACGAAGTGAGAAAGTTAAATGTCTTTGTCTCTGAGTGGCTTGATCGGTGGGAGGGAGGGAGAGGAAAGTGTGGATTTTAGTACAAACTCTCTGTATTATTTAATATTTTGATTTTTTTAAAGAAAAGATCTAGAAGATGGGATGTTTCTGAACACAGGCAGGTACCACTTACCGATGGGGGTATATTCTGAGAAATGCGTTGTTAGGCGATTGTGTCATTGTGGGAACATCCCAGAGTGTACTTAAGCCTGGATGGTACCAAGCAATTGATTCTTTCCTCGGAGTTTCTGATACTATCTAAACAACCACCTTCCCTTCCTGCTACTCACTGAGGCTACAGTGTGTCCACTGCTCCCCGGCTCCACCCCACACAGTGTGTGACTACTGAATACTGCAGGTAACTGCAGCACGTGGTCTTTGTGCACCTAAACGTAGCTAAACATGAGAAGGTACATGAAAATACAGTATTGTCTATGGAACCACCCTCCTGATGTGGCCTGTCTCTAACTGGAACTTCATTTTGGCACACACAACTCTATTACGTAGCTAATTATGCAGGCAACGGGAAGACGGCTAGACATTTTTGGATGGTCTCAAACCCAGGGCAGATGAAATTCATCATAATCATTCATGGAACTTGTTAAAAGGATAGATTCTCCCCGCCTCCTCAATTCCACTTCCGTAGGTCTGGGGTTCTGTCCAGGAATCTGCATTTTCAGCTGACTTTTGCGGTTATTCTACTGCACAGCTAATTCGGGTAACCATGCCAAATACTCTCCACCAGCACCTCTCACCAGACTGGAACTCCCTAACTTAATAGTCTCTAAGAAAGTAGGCAGCTTACAGCGCCTTAAAGATTGCCACGTACCTTAAAATGGGCTGTAGTGATTGTTACTAGAACTCACTCTCTCCTATTTTCTGAGGCTGAGAGTGGTTCTCAGGAGAAAACGGCAATGTTTGGTACTGGGATTATTGATTTTTCACCTGGGAAGTGTGGTTTCCACCCTTCATCCCAGTGTTGTTCTCTAGTTCACATTGTTGGCTATAAATGACATTGGCAATACTAATCCCACAGATGGGAAGGTAATCGATACTAATAGATGCCAGGTGGACGGACTTTTGTGTGAGCCATAGACAACAAGATCATTCGCAAGAGGCTTCTGTATCAGACGTGATCTGCTGCACAAAGGAACGAACAGACGAATGTTTCCCAGTAGGTCTCTACTGGGACGTTAACTTACGGCTCTAAGCGTGTGTCCGTGTGTCTGTGTGTGCACATCTATTGCATGTGAGGACAGACAGTGTGTTTCCCTCTGCGCTGATTTAATCTTTCGTCCTACTGCTCTGATTCCTTTGTCTTTCCGGTTTGACCTCGCGGTTTGAGGAGGTACCCGCGCCCTAAGTGGTCCTGTGTTCCGACCCCTGGTTCCTTAAGTGAGGACTATTGAATCTTTTGTCACGTGGAGCTTTCCGGATAGTTTCCAATTTGTAACTTGATAAATGATGAGTCCTTTTACATCTCGTGGTTGAAATCAATAAGGGACATTTTCACTGCTCAAAGGAAAAGGAAAATAAGGACAAATTACAAAGAAAGGCATGAAAGGGTTAATATCTGCCTCTTTGGGAAAGAGAATGAAAAAGAGGGTCCCTGCGGGCTGGTACTTCATCTTACCATGTATTGAAATGTGAGCCACAGCCAACGGTCTGGTTAATAACAATCCATGCAGCTGTCAATCTTTTTGGCCGATATCATTAATATTTTACACTGCAAAATAACAACGATTAAGAATCAGGGCCGGGGGACGCACTTGGGGCAAAAGTGTTTCTAACATGATAATGAAATCAGCAATGTAAAGCCAGAATTTCCAATAGGCACTTGAAGAGAGTTGAGACTGTGATGTTCTTTTCTGAACGGTACAAATCACAGCTGTTCATTACAAATGAGCACGGCCGCCCTGCACAGATACCGTAATGTCAGTCTGCGAGATTCAGACAAAAGCAGTTCTGGGAAAGGTAATGACACTAAGGATGGTTCAGAGGATTTAC
>RJWJ010049334.1:0-10279 GCA_004363605.1 Indri indri | reverse complement strand
CCGCGCTTTCCAGGTTTTGCATTCCAATCTCCCGTTCGCCTTATTCTTTTTCCAGATTTGTGTGTCCCCCGCTGAATCTCCACCGATTCACCTCGCTGTTTTTGCAGGAGAGAGATCCGGTCGTGTGTAGCAGACCGAGATCTACATCTCTTTCTCTGGAGGTAGGGAACCAGGAGGCTGCCTTAACTCCGCCATTTTTTCGGTTCAAAGTTCTTATGAAGTTCTTTTGGTAGACATTGATCTTTTAAGTATTTGATGTATAAATTCTTTATTGCTCTCTGTAAACTACCACTGTCATAGCAGCAAGCAGGCTAACAAGGGCTTGGGATTTTATGTGTGATGTGAACTTGATGAAACTAGTTTAATGTAAAGTCTTAAAGTCCATTCAAGTAGTAAAAATTGGTCCAGAAGAGCCTCTCAGAAATCGTAATGAGTCATTGGTAAAAATATTCAATAGATGGAAAGCTCCTAACACAAGCTAATTTGCACTGATGAAAAAGGAATACAGTTAGTCCTCTGTATTTGTGGGTTCTGCATTCATGGATGCAACCAACCACAGATTGAAAATTTTCAGAAAAAAAAAGGATGGTTGCATTTGTACTTAATATGTACAGAATTTTTTGATCATTGTTTCCTAAACAATATAGTATAACAACTATTTACATATCGTTTACATTGTATTAGGTATTAGAAATAATCTAGAGATAATTTAAGGTATACAGGAGGATGTGCATAGGTTATATGCAAATACTATGCCATTTTATGTAGAGGACTTGAGCATCCTCGGATTTTGGTATCTGTTGGGGGTCCTGGAATCAATCCTTCACAGATACTGAGGGACAGCTGTGTATGGCCAAAGGCATTTATCACTTTAATAAGTAATTTTCAGCACCTAGTATGTGTGTCACGCTGGAGAGGATGTGAAGAAGCATGACTTTGTAACAACAAGTAGCTTACAATCTAGTCATATATACTACTGTGGTTTCAATGTGTCCCCCAGAGTTCACGCATTGAAAACTTAATCCCTAATGCAATAGTGTTGAGAAGTGAGACCTTTAAGAGGTGATTGTGTCATGAGGGCTCTGCCTCATGAATAGATTAATGCCATTATTGTGGGAGTGGGTTAGTCATTGTGAGAGTGGGTTCCTGATAAAAGGATGGGTTTGGCCCCTCCCTGCCAATGCTCTCTTGTCCTTCTGCCTTCTTCCATGGGATGATGCCCTCTCCAGATGGAAGCCCCTTGACTTTGGACTTCCCACTCTCCAGAACTACAAGAAATAAATCTCTGTTCTTTATAAATTACTTAGTCTCAGGTTACAGCAGCACAAAACAGACTAAGACATATATCAACATGCAAATAATTAGAAAATGATACAGTAACCCTCAACTGATGTATATCCCTTGCTGACAAATAGCTGACTGGCTTGGGAAAAGTTGCTCTGGTCAGTGGCAAGGAGCCTTGGGGATTCTCATTTCTAGAAATGTACATTTTTTTATTGTGGTAAAATATATATAACAAAATTTACCATTTTAACCATTTTCAAATGTACAATTCATTGTCACTAAATACATTTACAATACTGTACATGCATCACCACTATTTATTTCTAGAACTTTTATCCTCCCAACCAGAAACTTGGACCCATTTAAACAGTAACTCCCCATTCTTCCCCACCTATAGCCCCCTGGTAATCTCCATGAATTTGCCTGTTCTAGGTACCTCATACAAGTCGAACCATACGGTAGTTGTCATTTTGTGTCTGGATTATTTTGTTTCCAAGGTCCACCCATGTTTTCAGAATTTCATTTCTTTTTAAAGCTGAATAACATTCCGTTGTATGTATTACATCCCATTTTGTTTATCTATTCATCTGTTGATGTGAAATGTATATTTTAAGACATCTCTTTTCTTCTGCCCCCCTTTTTTGACTAGCTGTTGCCTGAAACCACCACTTCACTGCTTGTTATTATAGATTCAATCCTGGGCAAGAGTGAGGGGGAGGGATATTTATCCAGATTTAAGAAGTAAAAATACAGGATGCAGAATTAAATTTAAATTTCAGATACACAATAAATACTTTTTAGTATAAGAATGTTCCATGCAATATTTGGGATGTACTTATATTAAAAAACTAGTTGTTTATCTGAAATTTAAATTTAACTGGGTGTCCTGTATTTTATCTGGCAACCCAAGGAAGAAGGTCAAGTTCTTCAAACATTCCCCTCAGATAGCTAGCTCTGGCACCCTTCACTATGCTCTGTCCTGATGATTGATCAATGTTGGAAGAGTTCTTCATTCTCCACCTCTAACCTCCAAGGCCGAGTCAGACTCAGGGGGTTGAGACTAAGGAGAGAGAAACATAGTGGGAACAGAGATCTCAATTTCTGTGAACCAGAGGAGGTATGTTCCTGGAACCTCAGGTTGTTACTCGGTGCACTTTCCTGTAGATGTATGATGTTTAAGTCCTTACCGATCCATTTGTTTACACAGTTCCAAAACCACTCCCACATTTTTAGGTATTAGTAACAGAAGCACCCCAATTATTGGTACCAAAATCTGTATTAGTTTGCTAGGGCTGCTGTAACAAATACCACAGAATGGGTGGCTTAAACAATAGAAATTAATTTTTCTTACAGTACTGGAGGCTTGACGTCCAAGATCAAGGTGTTGGCATGGCTGATTTCTTCTGAAGAAGAAATCCTCTCTCCTTGGCTTGTAGATGTCTGACTTCTCCCTGTGTCTTCACATGGTCTTTCCTCTGCTATGTCTGTGTCCTAATCTCCGTATAAGAAAATCTGTCATATTGGATTAGGCTCTAGCCTAATGACCTCATTTAACTTTAATTGCCTCTTTAAAGGCCCTATCTCCAAACACAGTCATATTGTGTGGTGCTGGTACTTACGACTTTTCAACATGAATTTTGGGGAATACAGTTCAGTCCATAGCAGTTACTGCCAAACAACATTTGTATTTTGAGATGTTCATTTTTAGTTGTGGAATAAAACACTTTGTTCTTTCAAAAAAGAACTCAAGGTATCAGCAAACAGGTGGGTAAACTGCTTTTTATGTGAGAGTGAGTGTACAAATGTGATAAAGCCACGTTTTTACACCTGTTTCTCAAAGCAGCTTATTCAGTTGTATCAGTCAGCTATTGACACAATGATGCCACACAACAAATTACCTCAAAACTCAGGGGCCTCAGACAACAATAATTCATTATTGCTCACATATTTGTAGATCAGCTGGTGGGGGAGCCTGCCTATGTAGGCCTGGCTTGACTCAGACTGTAAGTTAGACCCAGGTTCCCACATCTCTCATCTTTCTTGAACTGGTGGGTTAGCTGGGGCATGTTCTCATGGATATGGAAGAAGTGTAAGAGGGGTGAGCTGAAATACGCAATGCCTTTTAATGTCCAAAGTCCTAATCAACACAGTCTCTTCTATCCACTTTCCATTTGCCAAAGCAAGTCTCATGGCCAAGGCCAACACTAATGTGATGAAATTTACTGTGCTTCCAGAGGGAGGGACTGTTAAGTAACTTGGCAAAGGGTATAGATTGAGGGAAAGGTGAAATTTAGGGCCCGTAATGTGCCACATACTGAACTAATAGGGTTTATAGAGACAATCTACAGGCTCTTAGTGTTAAGATTTACTTTCCTAAGCGAATACAGAAAATGTGGGCTTAATACTTCCTGGTGGTTGATATTGTTGAAGAGTGTGGGGGCCCATGTCACACACATTCAGGAACCTAGACCCACTCTGTTCTAACACAAGCACACCCAAGGAGATCTCTCCTTCTAGGCACTCCCTTCCATACCTGGATTTGGCTTTATCTCCTCTTCCTAACCTCTAACTCTTTGTTTTTTTCTCTCTCAGACCCTATCACACATATTACCAGCTGGTATATTGCCTGGAATGAAGGGCACATTTGGAGAATTGATGCTGGGTAAATGGTTTGGAACCAACTTGTGGAGAAGGCAAAAGAGTTGGGACTTTAACCACTATGCCACAGGAGCCCTTGAAATATGGTTTATTCTGGGAACTTAAGACATTTTGGAGAACTTAAGTTAGAAAAAGTATTAAGTGGTCTTTTGTAAGCTAATTAAAGATGATACAAAATAAAGCCAAGGAAATCTTTCACATTAAAATAGTTAGTAAATATTATTTGAATTTAGATTTAATTTTCTGCATCTTCCCATGGTTCAAAATTTATGACAATATAAAAAGGTATACATTCAGAAGTTTGTCTATTTTGTGCTGCTATAACAGAATACCACAGATTGGGTAATTCATAAAGAACAGAGATTTATTTCTTACAGTTCTGGAGGCTGGAAAATCTAAGATGAAAGGGCCACATCTGGTGACAGCCTTCTTGCTGCATCATAATATGGCAGAAGGCATCATATGGCAAGAGAGAATGAGGGGGGTGGAGAGAGAGAGAGCAAGAGAGCAAGAGATCGAACTCAAAGCCTCAAGCCCTTTTATAATCGGAATTAATCTATTCATGAAGGTGAGTCCCTCAAGATCTAAACACCTCCCATTAGGCCCCACCTCCCAACATTGTTGCATTGGGGATTATGTTTCCAACACATGAACTTTGGGGGACAAGTCCTGACCATAGTAGAAATCCTGTTCCCATCCCTATCCTTGTCCTCCCTGATCCCTACACTTGCCCCCTGTAAGTGACTACTTGTTTTAGTTTCTTCTTTATCCTTCCAGTATTTATGCAGCTACAAATATATTTTTTTCTGTCCCCTGTCTTGTACAGAAGGTAATATATGTACTTGTTTGCATCTTTCTTCATTAATAATATATGGTGGAAATCTTTCTGAATAAGTACATAGAGAGCTTCCTGATTGCATGATCATTTATTATGTGAACGTGCCATAGTTTATGAATATCTTGTTGCACACTTAGATTGTTCCCAATCTTTGGATATTACAAACAATGCTATAACAAAATTACCTTATGTACACATTATTTCTTCTAAATGCACGTATACCTATAAAATGGATTCTTGGGGATGGGATTGCTAGGCTAGAGGGAAAATTTATTTGTAATTTTGATAGATGTTTCTAAATTGTTCTTCATAGGAGCTCAACATTTTGAACTTCAACCAGCCATGTATGAATTACCTTCACAGTCTTGTCAATGGACTGTGTCTGTTATCAAGTCTTTGGATCTTATGAGTGAGATTGAGTTTACTATCTCATGTTTAAAGGTCATATGTTTTCATCTTTAATTAGACATGTCTTTTGTCCATTTTTCTATTGGGATGCTAATCTTTTCCATCTCAATTTCTAGAAGTTTTTTTAAAAAAACTTGAAACAGAAATTAGTATTTAGTGGTATGTTTCAAATAAATTCCCTAATATTATTTGTCATGTGACTTTGCTCATACACTTTTTTTTTCCATGAAAAAAAATCTGTTAGTTTTTATTTCATTGATTTTTATCTTTTCTTTTAGGCTTCAGGATTTTTAAAGTCATAGAAAGGCCTTCATAGTGCCAAGGTTATAAAGCAATTTGCTTACATGGTCTTCTTGCACTTTAGTGGTTTTGAGACTTATAATTAAACATATCATACATTTGGAGTTTATCTTGGTACACAGTTTATAAAATGGAGATCTAACAGTCTTTCCAGGTATCTACCAAGATAGCTTGTAGCACCAGTCTTCTTCATTCTTCTTTTTAGTAGTTTTTCTGATTATTCTTGCTTTATTTTTCCCTGTAGACTTTAGAATCAGCTTGTCTACATAAAAAAATCTATTAGTATTTTTATGAGAATTATATTAAATTTATAGATTAATTTAGGGTAATTGATGTATTTATAATGTTGACAGTTCCAAGATCATGGTATATCTTTCTATTTTTAAGTTCTATTTTTGTATCTTTTGAGATTGTTTCAAGGTCTTCATATATATTTTGCACATTTTTTGTTACATTTAGCCCCAGACATTTTATCCTCTTTGGTGCTCTTGTATACAGGGTCTTCTCTTCCATTATGTTGGCTTATGGTTGTTGTTTGTATATAGGCTGACTGTTGGGTTCTGTGTATTAATTTTATACTCCACTTCCTTTTGATTTGTTTTCCAGTGGATTCTCTTATGTTATCCAGGTATACAGTCTTATCAACTGTAAATAGGGATGATTTTGCTTTTCCTTTTTTTCCCCCAGATATGCCTTTCCTTTCTAATATTTATACCTCAAATTTCTTTTCATTATCTAATTTCATTGTTACAAACTCAAGTAAAATCAATTGGATAATTTTAATCTCTATAAATATGATCATGCCTAGCATTAAATTATGATTTAAAAGCTTCCAATTTCATATTTTTTTTCTCATTAACATCCTAGCGAGGCTTCAAATGACAGATTTTAAGTGCCATGGTGCTACGCCTTTAGACTCAGATGTTAGGCTTGAAGGTCTACTTAGGGTACTTGGGAGCTTTGGGCTGGTGGGAGGATAGAGTGACCCTCAAGGCAGAATGGATGTTAGAATCAGAGGCACTGACTTGATGCAGAGATGACTTTGGAGCTCTGCTAGGTTGGCAAGGCACAGGCAGAGTTACAGTGCTGTCAGGGTCACATTTCACTCTGACTTACTCCTGATGTTTGCATTTCTCTGTTAAGTAAAACTCCCCCGTATTCTTCCTTCTTCCGTTTGCCCTCCTGATTGCCCTTTTCCTTCTCCTTTTCTTCCTTATTTGTAGTTAACAAAGTTTAAGGAGGTTTTCTGACATTTAGATTGGATTTAAATCTTAAGCCATCTTGAAGACCATTTAAAGTAGGATCCTATGGTGAGCCAAGAAGGGAAACCTAGAAGATAGTGGGGAAATGTTTTCAAAAACTACAGATCTGAACAGTTGTCCTAAATAGGGGTACTGTGGTACCTGAAATCTGACCAGTGGGGGATGGGTTTTCACGTTGGACCTCTGTCAGGAAGTTACTCTTCCCTCGAAAAAGCTGGAACCCCAACACACCCCTCCCACTGCTGGCTGCCAGGCAGCGTTGAGGACATGGAGGTTAGAGGATCCAGGGGGAAGCCAGTGTGGGCAAGGTGTCAGGGATTAATTAATTAGTAACAGGCATTTTTGCAGAGCATAGTGAATGTGTGCCATTGATAAAGCTTCTGTACTTCAGGTGATCTTCATGTGACTCCAGACAGAGATTGAGAGCATCTGCTTTTATTACTGCAGGTCCACATAGAATGCAGTCTCATTCCAGTGAGGACTGGTTTGGGACCAGAAGTGTGTAAAGCCACACAAAAGGAGATCCATAGAGCCTAGGCAACAAGGGAAGAGAAAGGTGAACAGGATCAAAGCAGAGACAATTTTCTCATCCACACTTGCTAATGGTTTGGGAGGACTGGAAGTGAAAATAAGAAGCATAACAAATTCCATTTGTGGTTTGTTATATCATTTTGCTTGATCAACTAACTGTTGATCACCTGTTTCATTCCATAATGGGGATCCAGTCTTTGTTGTTTTGAACAAAGTACTGCTTTATCAAGTCCTCTAGAAATTGTTAGAAATGGTCATTTAGACTGGGAGGAACTAACAGATGACATATGCTGAGATTCCTGGGCCCAAAATGGATAAAAACAGGCAGCAAAGAAAATTCCCTTTACAGAATGTTGCTTTAATAAGCTTATTTCTATCTGGGTATCTCAGTGCCATGTAGGCCTTCAAGGGTGTTAGCCAGAAGAGAACAAGGGCCTGAGGGACGAAATTGTTAGGTTGTAGGGAATTGTGCAAACTCTAGTTACTTAATTGTTAGGATCCTGTGGTTTTTCATTTGTAAAGCAGAAATAATATTTGCTTCCTAGGAATTTTATGAAGGAATAAATAAATGATGTGTATAAAGGATTTAGTACCTGAAGCATACAAAATACTTTATAAGTGGTTATTAGTATTAATATTATTACATCTGCATTTATAATAAACCCTTGGTCTGGTCTGACCCCTTACTCAACTTTCACCTTAGTTTTCTTAACTGTTTAAACTAAGACATGGAGCAAAGTTAATTACAACCCTGGGTTTCTAAAATTCCTAGAGCATCTTAGAACACAATTGCAATATCAAACTTCTGGTATGAATTGAATAACTGCAGCTATGTTGTATCCCTTTGACCTGCTCCTGTTTGAGTGTTTAACATTGCAGGATAGCCTTTCTGTCTGGGCTGAAATTGAGGGAAGGAAGAATAACTTTTTCTTATAGCTGTGAAACCTGTAGATTACAGTCTGCCTTTGAGGAAATTTTAGAGTATAACAATTTAGGGAACAGAGGAGTCCCTTTTGAAGCTCACATTATGAAAACAAAAAAACAAAACAAACAACCCATCCCCTCAAATGTTTTCTTTCTCCGTATGTCATGTTTTGCTGATTTTCTATCTTTCTTCCCCCTTCAGGCCATGTATAGCTAGCTGATGATTCTTCACTGAACTAGTAAGGACATTCTCTCATCCAGAAAGCTAATGGTTGAGGCTTTTAACCCTAAAGTGTGGTTATCTAGTCTATAAATTATTTTTCTTCTCACTTATTTTATGTATCCTTCTATTTTCTTGGTTTGTTCCCTGGTTTTGTTATCAGAAATCTATGATTCTTAGTTTCTTGTCACAATAACATTAGAAGTCATAAAGAACACTGTCCTGGGTTATTAACTTAGTGGAAGATGCTTCAGATTGATTTAGTCAGCACTGGGCAGGAAGAAGCAAAACTTTCCAAATGTTCTACTTGTACCATATAAATTAAATTGGAAATAGTTAGACAACCATGTAAATTCATTCTCTTATCTTACTGGCTTTTAGCATAATTTACAACATATAACGTCTGTTCTCTTTGCCTGAGTAAATCAAATTTACTCTCTTTTATCTTCAAGTTTATCAATAGTAGGCGGAGGAAAAGTAACAAGCAATTAAGATACTTTAAGCTCCTTGCCTCAAGGCTAATCAGACACATACTCTATACTTTTGTAATAATACCTTGCAATTTGATGACTACAAATCTTTTATTATATGCCTTTAGTCATTTGTAACATGACTATACGGAGTTTCATTTATCAAAAAGGTTAAAGAGCTAATTTACATTAGGTAATTTCTTAACCCAAAAAAGAACTTTTCCTACTTTTAAATGTTTTCATTATCTGCTCGCACAATTTAGAAATGTTTTTATGAATTTTAGATCACCTTGATGACAATGGAACCAACAATGATGACAAAATCTATCTCAATAAATTGCGATTTTGATGGAAGTAATGCAATTTAAAAATAGCAATAGCTAACATTTAGTTTCTACTGCATTTCAGATGCCGTTCCAAATGCTTTATATACTTTAACACTTAACTGTGTCCTTATAACAATACATTTATGTCCCTAATTTTCACAGAAAAAGAAACAGAGGCTCAGATTAAATGACTTGTCAAGGTCTCACTGGCATTAAGTGCTGAAGCTGGGATATGAATTCATGCTTAGATTCCCACCCCACTCTCTTTCAACTACCCAAATCAACCTGGGAAAATGGTAGCAGATTAAAATGATTTAGAAATTTAAGCAAAAATGTTGCTATCTTTAAAGGTAACTATCTGTGTGGCCTCATAAATCTACCTCAAAGAAGGCCTTCTTTTTTTTTTTTTTTTTTAAAGAATAGCATGGTTAATATTTACTCTGAGGAAGAAGAGTTGCAATGAGAATGAAATTTAATCTTACCCTGAATTTTAAGAGAAGCAGCTTTTGAGCTATTTTTAAATTCCTATCATTCAATTGTACAATCAGATATTCAGTTATATGTAAATTTTTTAAAAAGAAGCACTATTACTATTTTACTTGAAAGAAAACATTTTCATACACTGTTTTGCACCTGGTTCTCTTTTAACTATAGTCTTTTTTTTTATTTATTTTTATTTTTATTTTTTTTATTTTTTATTTTTTTTATTGTTTGTTGTTTATAGGGGTACAGGTGTTTAGGTTACGTATGATGCCCTTGCCCCCCCTTCCCCCCAAGTCCCAGTCCCAAGCATGTCCATCTCTCGGAGGGTGCGCATTGCATCCTTTGTGTATGCATATATCCGTCCCCTCCTCCCCCTCGCCCCTCCCCCTTCCCCCCTCTCTCCCTACCCGACATCCAATAGATGCTATTCTTATATGTACACTTATGTGATGTTCAGTCACTACCAATTTGATGGTGTGTACATGTGGTGCTTGTTTTTCCATTCTTGGGATACTTTGCTTAGTAGAATGCGTTCCAACCCTATCCAGGAGTATACAAGAGGTGCTATATCACCA
>RJWJ010049333.1:0-10278 GCA_004363605.1 Indri indri | reverse complement strand
TGTGTCTATGTGTATATAAACACACAACCATGAATAAATAATACCTATCCTTTGTGGGGTTGGAATTCAGGGTTTTTAATTAATTGAAGCATTTCTTGTCATGGATGATGTCAAAATTAACACTGGTGAGCCAGTCTACACTCTATAGAATGCCAATTTTGTCTAATGTTACAATTGTACCCTCACAAACATTTTATGTGTGATACTGGAAAGATACAACCCTGAGTAGTATTTGAAAGAGCATATTCAGAGCAGCTCTCTAAGATGATCGGGGTGATGTATAAGTACAATTCTTACCACGTATTCCCAAATCCAGAATAGTCTCTTGATATTAACAGCCTCTCATACGATTGTCGTCTCCTACTACCACTAACATGTTATATACTTTTATCCCCCAAGGTGGTACCTGTGTGGTCAACCCCACAGACTTGTTTTGCTCTGTCCCTGGCCGTTTGTCCCTTCTCAGTTCTACTTCCAAATACAAGGTGACCATTGCTGAGGTAAAGAGGCGCCTCTCACCACCTGAGTGCCTCAATGCTTCACTCTTGGGAGGCATTTTGAGAAGGTAAGACAAAAGTGTTTTCTGGTGCTGTGTGTCTGCTAACTGTACTGATACCATACCCTCAACCCTTAGCCCTAACATCTTCCATCTGATGTTGTAATCTCCTCGTAGTCGAGTCTTCTCATACTTTTTATCAGAATGTGAAATTTCAAAACCTAGTTTTTACTTGTTTTTGGACAGAGCAAAATCCAAGAATGGGGGCCGTTGCCTGAGAGAGAAACTGGATAGGCTTGGCTTAAATTTACCAGCAGGAAGACGGAAAGCAGCCAATGTCACCCTCCTGACTTCCTTAGTTGAAGGTATGACTTCTTAGTTTGGTAAAGTAATTGCTGGAAGGTTGGCAATTCTTCAAAACTCAGGTTTTTTATATTATGCTGTTTAACTTTTTTCCATACCATAAAGCAATACAGTTAACAGTTATACCCTACATAACAGTAACAAGAGAAACTGGCTATGCTATTGTCATTTTTATTATTGTTTATTTTAGAGTTTAGATAAATCTGATTTAACTCATTGTAATTCAGTACAAGGTGATCTACAAGATAAATCATCCTTTATAAAGAGTTCCCAGAAGTCCAGCCATGATACTGAGCCTGAAATCACATGGTATTAATCCTAGTAGACATCTCTTAGAGCACGATGACATTCAATGGGTGTTTAAGCTGAGTCAGAGAGAGGTAAAGGCCAACCGGTAGTATAGAAAGAGAAGTGGAAATAAATATATTCCCAGAAGTTATTTTTTTCCCAACTCACTTTTTCTCTTTGTTTCTTCTGTAAGGACTAAACTTTACACATTTTCATTCAATCTTTTAAGGAGAGGTATTATTGGAGACTTTTTTTTTAATTTTGAAGGAAGTTTTTGAATGTCAAAGGAAAGATCTTCTATAATGCAGAATGCTATTGTTTTAAATATGACAGGCAGGGTCCTTTTTTGCCAAACCTCACCTGAACGCACCTGTGACACTTTTCTTGCATCCATTGCTTGTCTATATGGCACTGTAGGAAGTAGTGAGTGAAACATAAAAACAGACATCTATCATTTTTCTAGGTTATCAAAATATAGCATTTACTGTACAACATTGAGAAGTAGTGTGTTCTTGACATTTGTCTTGGCAAAATTGCTTTGATGATTTTGCTTTTAACAGTCATCTTTGCTCTCTAATAGTAGCAATGAAAATAACAACTATCACAATAGTATTACTGGCAACTAATATTTAATAAGTGTTGCTATGTTGTAGTTCTTGTGCTATAGTTGCCTGTGTGTACTGATACTGAGGGCTGGCATGTGGTAGAGGGATTGACCTATCATCTCCCCATATGGTTTGGGGGATTCTAGGGGAAGAGTAAAGTAGAAAAAATGACTAATGACTACTGGATTGATTCTAAAGGGGGACTGATTCCTGCTCATTTTAAGCAAAAACATTGGTAAATGTATAGTTGTCTAAAAATATAACAAAACACTTGTTCATGATATAATAAAGGGAATTCAAGAATCATATGAGTGGTAGGAGTTGAGTGGTTCTCACACCCAACTCTAGAGTAGAATCAAATGAGAAGGTTTATTAGAAAGTGCCTGGACCCCATCTCCAAACCAACTGAAGCTCAGTATGGGAGTATGTCCCAGGCATCTACATTCTTTCAAACTCCCCAAGTGATTCTGATGTATAATGATATTTAAGTATGATTGATCTAAATTTTCCTTGGGTCCTTTCCACTAGTCAGAATGGATTGATTATAAATTCTCATGAAATTTGTAACTGGTGTGAAAATTAAAGACCCTGAGAAAGATTTTTCTCCATAGTGTCTGTGAAAGTACTGGCCAGTACAAATGGAAAAGCCATAAAAGTGTATGTTCATAATCCTTCTTACTGATTTTCATGGTAGCCAAGAGCACTGGAGTATCCTATGCAGCAGTCATCAATCTGTACTAATGGAATGGGTGCAGGTCAAATACATGAAATCCTAGGATGATCTCTGGAGACTTCCCATCTACTCTTTCAGCATAACTCTCCTCTCACGGAAGTGCCTAACTTGTGTTCTACTCATTTAGTCTTGGCTAATGCAACTTAAGATTTTATTCTACCCCGATACATCTTATCTTAATTGGGTGCTTTTGAAATCCCCAAAAGCTTCACGATGTAGAGATATAACTCTTTTACTGTTATATTTTAGGCATTTTGATGAAACTGTGGAAAAGAGATTTAGGGACAAAGGGACCTTCTGCATCTTTCAAATCCCTGCATATTATGACCCTCAAACACCCTCTCACACACACATAATTTTTAAAGTTTTATTAGTATGTGCAACGTTCTATTCCATATTTTTGTGTTCTTTTTAAATGCTCATTATAAACCCATTAAATTTATTTCACAACTCACTGCTGAGTCATGAGTCATGAGCCACAGTTTAAAAAACTACAGATTATCTTGGGATATGACGAGAACCTAATATTTGATGAACAAGGACATTCCATCTAAATTGAAACAGGCTTCATTATAACCCTGAGCTGACAAGAACAGTGACCTCATTGTTGATGACTCTCGTTTATATTTTTTATTCCCACATTTCAGTTGGGTTGGTGGAGACAGCTCCTTTCCAGCTAACAAGATGCCATGTTCTGCACGAGGCTCATAACCCCTGGAATCCTGCAGATCATGTTAGATGTATACAAAATGTTAGCGACCCAACTCTGAGTTATCGACCTCCTGGGACATTGTAGTAAATAGATTATGTTTCTTGTCAGCATTTCTGAAACCTTGACCCTTTTCGAGTCTAATGTTTGTTCCATTTGTACAGTTTTACTCTGTATAAACGTCACCATATTTACCATTTGGTGTTCATAAGCCCTTGAATTGAACACATCTTTGGGTAATATTTTTCCCCCTCAATCAAATATTTTTGCGAGAGCCAGCAACATTTTATTTTTTTCAGAAATTCTAAAACTAGATTCCTAGTCATCTAAAATTGTCCGTCAGCTTTTGTATGAACCTATATAGTCTTACAGGAAAGAACACTACTACTTTTCACCATTTTTTTTTTTTACTGCCATCTCCCCTGTATCTCCTGGATTTTCTATATTAACCCATGTGTGCATTTTAATCACCAACAGCTAGTAATTTAGTTTATCTTAACTTTGTCTTGAAACTGCTGCCTGAAACTTATATAGGGTAGTCTAGCCATGACTGGACCAATAGTTTCTCAAACATCCTGATGGTGCAATACATTACTGATGTTTCATTTGATACTATATTGAACACAAGAGGGAAAATATCCAATTGACTTTATTCTTCACAGGCTGGGCTTAGAAATAAATCTCATGAAGGTCAAACTTTTATGACTTTACAATACTTTCCTCTGTCTTTTTCTGGAGATTTGAATACAACCTGGCCATTGTTGACATTTTTATAGGAATACCAATGAAGAAATTGTGTGTGGGGACCCTAATGGGCTTTCCATGCAGAGATGATATAATCTTTGTAAAGATCCAATCAATGAACAGTAAGTAAAATACCTTACGAGGGGAATTCAAGTTAGCAAATGAACATTCATTTTTCAAAAACAACCCTTGTGACTGACATAACAGGTTTCATCATGATATTCCTAGTTGTCCATGTTTGCTTTGGATTTTCAATCATTTTTTAAAAATTATTTTAGAACTCATTTTTTCCTATATTCCTTTTAAACAGAATCACTCTACTAATAGCTGCTGGCATCATTTTTGAATCCATATATTGGAGTCATTATTTTTAGAGATTATTTTAGGAATTTATAAGACAGGGTTATTTGATGCAAATTTACAATATATTTCAATAATTCATAACTTCTCTGTTATAAATATTGTATGTAGTAATCAATGGGATAAAGAACATGAGATTGACTTTTTTTCACCTGATAAAGTTGTTTGAAAAGTGAACATTTTAGTAAGACAGATATTTAGAGTGGGGATTTTTGGGGGGTTTATACAACATAGATATATTTAATCTTGAATGAGATAGAAATATTTGAATTGAGTCCCATGAAAGCAATACCAGATCTTATTCCCTTTTTATTCACATGTCTTCATCTAAAGTTTAAATATATATTAATGATTAGGAATAACTTCTTGTACCTCGCTTTAATATAAGCCTCTTCTTTTCATTTCTCCTTGTTAATTATATTACCCTGATTTCTCCTTTGTCCATTCTAGTATCTATAATATCAGAGACATGTCAGTCTCTGGAAAATATCATGGCCTAGATTTGCTTAATCCAATGCACTGATCTTCCTGGGGAGACATTGGGATAATTGCAGACTCTTTCTACAGTGGAAATAATTCTGTCTCTAGAAAGCATTAAAAAATTTGGCCAATATTATTGTTCTAGTTCTAACCCCCTTGCTATGTGATTATTACTTTTGAATTGGCAACTTCTGTAGCTGCCTCCTCTGAATTTTTTTGTTTTTTTGTTTTTTTTTTGAGACAGAGTCTCATTCTTTTGCCCAGGCTGGAGTGAGTGCCGTGGCATCAGCCTAGCTCACAGCAACCTCAAACTCCTGGGCTCAAGCAATCCTTCTGCCTCAGCCTCCTGAGTAGCTGGGACTACAGGCATGCGCCACCATGCCTGGCTAATTTTTTCTATATATATTTCTTTTTAGTTGTCCAATTAATTTCTTTCTATTTTTGGTAGAGACGGGGTCTTGCTCTTGCTCTTGCTCAGGCTGGTTTCAAACTCCTGAGCTCAAATAATCTGCCCTCCCCGGCCTCCCAGAGTGCTAGGATTACAGGGAGGAGCCACCGCGCCCCACCTGTCTGAATTTTATTTCAGAACAATGTTTGCAGAGTTGGTGGTTGTTGCAACAAATCTCAGGAATCAATGATCTAGTCATTCCTGTCCATCACTCTGTCCTCACCTGTGAGTTTTGCAAGGTAGCTGACATTGCAGTGTTGCTACAGGAAGTTCTGTTTGCCTGAGTGGGAAGCTTTCTTGGTGTAGTTTTGCTGCATTTATAAAAGCTCATGTAACATTCTCAGGCAATGCCTGGGGTTTTGAAAGCACAGTTTATTTAAGTCCTTAAATATAAATACCTTGGCTTGCAGTCTGTTGTGATAGGAGGTCCAATTCTGTGTGTGTGTATGTGTGTGTGTGTGTGCGTGTGTATTTTTAAACAGTATGAGACAATAGAGAGTGTAAATATATATCAGCAAAAGAAAGCGAAACCATTCCCAAATGTCGTATATAATCTCTATTCACTCTTTTGTACTTTAAACCCTTTGTCACAGTTGCTCTTTTCCTTAGCTTCGAAATATATAAACTCCCAAACCCCGTCCTGCAACATTTTACCTCATGTGAACTAGTTGTGCTGCTTGCATAATGTATTAGTCCTTGGCCTAGTATTCTTCCCACTGCTCCCTACCCCAGAATAATGTCATTTTTTAAATAATGCCTGACTTTTGACTGGTTACTTAGTGGTTGAGCTCATTTTCCTACTTTATAAGTAAAAACCATACTGTCGCAAGGGCATCATACGTAACCTAAACACCTGTACCCCTATAAACAACAAACAATAAAAAATTAAAAAAAAACAAAAACAAAAACAAAAAAAACCATACTGTCTATAAGGATGAGGGTAATGCCGGCTGTTAATTCCCACATTTTCAGTGGGTTAACACAATAGAAGCTTATTTTTCACTCATCATGGTCTGATGTGGATATTCCTGATCAGGGGCCTTTATTCTTTTTTTTTTTTTTTTTTTTTTAAGACAGAGTCTGGCTCTGTTGCCCGGGCTAGAATGCCGTGGCATCAGCCGAGCTCACAGCAACCTCAAACTCCTGGGCTCAAGCAATCCTCCTGCCTCAGCCTCCCGAGTAGCTGGGACTACAGGCATGCACCACCATGCCTGGCTAATTTTTTCTATATATATATTTTTAGTTGTCCAGATCATTTTTTTCTATTTTTTTAGTAGAGATGGGGTCTTGCTCTTGTTCAGGCTGGTCTCAAACTCCTGACCTTGAGAGATCCACCCGCCTCGGCCTCCCGGAGTGCTAGGATTACAGGCGTGAGCCACCGTGCCTGGCCTCGGGGCCTTTATTCTTTTCACTGTCTCATTTAGGGACCAGAGTTCTCCCATCTGTAGCTGTGCCCTCCTCTAGGTCCTGGGCATTCTGTTCATTTAGCACACAGATTGGAAGGCAAGGTGGTGAAAGTACACCACTTCTTACCCACTCTGGCCAGGAAGTAGTCCACTTACTACTGTTCGCATTCCACAAGAACTAGTCACATGGCCATACCTAATTGCAGGGATGAGGGTGGGATATGCTAGAAAATTTAGACTCTAGTTGGGCAGAGTCTTCTCAGAAACCGCTTTATGGTATGTGAAGAAAACACAAGTTTTTGATGGTTTAACATCTATATCTACCACATTTGCCCTGTGTGTCTTTTGTAGGATTAACTACATTCACATAAATTTGGCACCAGGGTGGCATAGAGGCATTTAATAAAGATTAGTTTCTATCCTCTAGGTTCCTTCCCCTAAACAACAATGCTGCTTAATAGTAAAATTTACTAAGAATCATAAAACTTTAGCCCTGGAGGAAAGTAAAGATGGAGTAGTCCAATGCACTGGAGCATAGTATCATAGTTAAGAGTGCGGATTATGGAGTCAAACAAGCTTGTTTGAACTCACTTCTACCACTTACTATAGAGGAAGACACATAATATGTTTGAGCATCAGTGTCCTTATCTACACAGCAATGATAATAACTCTTCCCTCATAAGGTTGGTGTAAGGGTTAAATCAGAATGTTTGCAAAGCATTTAGCATGGTGCCTGGCATAAAGCTAATGCTCAATAAATTTTAGTTACCGTTACAGTGAGGTTAAGTGTTCTGCACCAGACTATGCAATTGAATACGGCAAGGATGAGAACTAAGTTCTTCTGGTTTGCAAGACCACAGTGTATTTTCCATTTGGATTTATTTTTGTGGCATGGATTATGAACAGTTGTGTTTCTGAGCTACTTCTGAACTTAACCAAGATAAAACTGAGGGATAGAAAAAAGGTATCAATCCTTGAGCCTGTTTTTCACTTTGGGTTGGACCTCCCCTGCTACTAGGAATCCCGCACAAGTTTCTGAAACTTTCTTGTGTCCGAAGTCCAAAAACCTTGTCCACTAGTGCAAGATTTTTAAATCCTGATGAATCTTCTGCTGCTACTTAACCTCTCAAAGTCAGAGGGACATTAAATCTTGATTTATTCTTCTTTTCTGGAATAATAATCAATAGTGTCATTGTACTTTCAAAAGGATGCCAATTCAGTTAGTTATTAATAGTTACAAGATTGTCCAACAAAACCTCGTTCTTCCACGCCAGCCAAACTACCCAAAGGTAGTAGAAAGGAATCCTACCACTTCGTGTCATTTCCTTTCTGTCTTTTATCTTGAGCCTCAGTGATTGCATTTCTAGTAAACAAGGGGGAAAAAAAACAACTAATTTGTCAATGAACTCTTTCTCATAGGTGAGATCTGTCCAGCAAGTTTTCTTGATGTGATTAGTCTACAGCTTTAGAAAGAAGTATTGCTCACTGCATGAGACATGTAGACTTCAAACACCAAATCATTTTGCCAAGTATTAGTGATAATGTCTGTTTAGGGCATGCTTATTATAAATTATTCTTTTTATAGAGTTTAGAACAAACTATTCTCATTGTCCTCTCACAGGTACCAGCAATAAGGCTGTTTTTGACATTTGGAGGTAAAAGGCTAGCCTTGAGGGACTCATGGCATGCTTATATGTCTGAAAAGCCATCAAGCACAAAAAGCTCCTCACTGGCCTTCTCTAGACATTACATTCCTACATTAGTCTCACCTTTGGGGTAAAGGTTTTTGGCTTTCTTCTAAAACTGTGTATGATATGAAAAGGATATTGCATTGACCCCTTGCCATAATAGTTCTAACTGATGCTCATTTTAGTCAGACAATTACCTGGAAGAGCCCTGGTATTTCCTTTTCCACACAAACACTCTGGCATTGACACTGTCTTCTTGGGTCCAGTTTTGCATTTCAGAGCTGCTAGTGGAATTTGTGCTTAATAAATTGAAGGCTGGTAGAACCTGTGTTAATTAATCATTTTAGGGTCCTTTTTGGAAAGAGGCTTTTTTTCTTTTAGATCAGTAGGTATTGTATTATCTGTAAATTTATTATTCTAGGCACAGAATAATTCCTACCTAAGAGACTCTTCATTGATAATTGATAATTAGATAACAATTGGATATTGTTATCTCATATATAAAAACCTTTTTTTATATATGAGATATTTACCAATATTCAATAGTTGGTCTAAATGAACCCAAGATTGTATCATACAATACCATGGATCAATAGAGACTGTCTTAGCGTATATTTTAAATTATTTGCTTACTTCCTAATATCAATCCTGTGACCCACATTTTATAATTTCATTCATTTTGGGGGGATAGGGGCAGTGTTTGCATGTGGAAGCAGGAGAAATAGGACACTACACATATTGCATTGTGTCTGACTATGTGCTTAGGTGTCCTTTAACTCTTGTTCCTACTCATGGTGACTGTGGCACACAAAGGCAAATGTATCCAGGCCTATTTGCCTTGGTCCTTCCCTCTCCCACTCTGGGCTCACTATTCACTCTTGCAAAGAGTGACACTCACTTAAAAGCCCATCTCTGCATTCCTTGCCTAGTGCCTTTCTTTTCCTTTTTCTACGATTCTCCCTTTCAAAGTTTATGGCTCAACAAATGTTCTTTTCAAACACTCAGTTTATGTTTTTTTTCCATTGTTTACATTTATTAAAATTTATAGGTATTCTAATCAGATTATAGACTGTAATTATTCCTAGGGATGTCTAACTCCTATTGAATAACAATGGAAATCTTGGAATGGCCCACGTTTAATTTGCAACGAATATTTGAGTTCAGAATTAAATCTTTCTAAAAATAGGACAGAGAAATTTTTCTTTTTAATTAATATAATTTCAAACAGATAATGCATAAAAAGGTACAAAATTCAAAAGTTACACAAAAGCGTACAGTAAAATACTTCCTTTCACTCTGTTCCCCAGTCATTCAGTTCCCCTCTTAGAAGAAAACCATTATGAGTTTCTCTGTTTCCTTCTGAGGGTGTAAGTGTTTATGCTTTTATTTTTTCAATTTCAAAAGAAATAATATTCTTTTCTGCACTTTATTTTTTTCACACTTTATCTTAGTGTTCCTTCTTATTCCAGTGTTTACAAGTTATTCATTCTTTTAATCACTCATAGTATTCCACTACATGAATGTATGATAATTTATTTAACCAATTCTCTTCTGAAAATCATGTAGGTGTTTTCAGACTTTGGCTGTTACAACAGTGCTGAGATGGGTAACCTCACACTTATATAAGTAATTCTGCAGACATGCAAGTACAGCTATTCAATAAATTCCTAGGAGTGCTGTTGCAGGGTAAAAGGATATTTACATTTGTAATTTTGACATGTTATTGGCAGATTCTTCTCAATAGTGGTTGCAAATTTAAACTCCTATTAGCAATGGGGTAGAAAACATTGATATTGTAGTACTTTCTTGTACTCCAACCTAAATAGAATGCTATCAGTTTTTGAACTTTGATAGTTTGATTGGTTATTTTAAGAAAAAAGTTCCCTTTATTATGAAGGAGGTTGGGCATATTCTTAGATTTTTATGAGCTCCTTTGTCTATTCATTTACTTTGTATTT
>RJWJ010049332.1:0-10280 GCA_004363605.1 Indri indri | reverse complement strand
AAAAAAAAAATGGTGATCTGGTATCTTTTATAACAACCTGGATGGAACTGGAGACCATTCTTTTTGGTGAAGTATTGCAAGAACGGAAAAACAAATACCACATGTACCCAGTACTAAATTGGAACTAATCAATCAACACTTATGTGCACATATATAAATAAAACCCAGGGGAAATCAAATAGGTGGTGGGGGAAGAAGGGATGGGTAAATTCACACCTAACAGGTACAATGCATACTAACTGGGTGAAGGGCACACTTATAACTTTGACTCAAACTGTACAAAAGCAAATTATGTAACCAAAATGTGTATACCCCCGTAAAACTCTGAAATAAAAAAAAATGAAAGAAGAGAATTATAAGATGCCGCCTTATATTAATAGAAATATGTGTTCTGCTTTGCCCTTCTATGCCTTCAATTTGTGAGGACAGGCTCCATGGGAGAGGCTCACAGTTGTCCAGTGGTGCCAGTGGATGACAAGGTCTATCTCTTGGTGCAGTATTAGGAAGCTAGTTGTTGCCACAGACTTAAGCCATGTTCCCTAATATCAGTTTGATCAGTAATGATGTAATTATCTCCAACGGCCTGAATGCCTGTGCGTGTTTCTAAGTTATTTAGAAACTTAGTGGGGAATGGTGATGTCTGTTGTGCTTCCTCAAACCCCAGGTTGACAATGCTTGCTTGTTATTACAAATAGTATGGACAGTTTACAAATCCAGCAGCTCTTTGGAATTCAAATTAAAAAGGAGGGCACTCTGATCATTCTGAATTAACACGGACCAACATACCTTCTTCTCTGAATACAGTCTGGTTTTCTGCTATACTGTGTAAACATTTTTAAATGTTTTAAGATTTATTTTGCTTTTAAATGCTTTTCTTGGATGCCAGATTGGTGATTTTATTTGGCATCATGCTAAGACAGGCAACAAGCATCATAGTAGGCTTCACATGTAAGAAACAGTCAGTTATAAAACATCATAGAAAAAAGACCTTATTTATAATACCATAACTTTAAAAAAAAGGTACCTATGGATAAACTAAATAAAAATTATTACCACCTACATAAATAAAACTTTACAGTGCTACTGAGGAATATAAATGAAGACACAACTATCTATAGAGAGATATATATAAGAAGATTCAATATTATAAAGGTGTCACTGCTTCTGTATCAAAGTCTACATGTAATATAATTTCAATAAACATACCAAGGAGATTTAACTAGTGAAGCTGACTCTAACATTCATATAGGAAAATGATCATGCAAGGGGAACCAGAAAAAAATTTTAAAATAAAAGTTAATGACTTGATTAGTTCTACTAGGTACTAAAATACATTATGAAAGTATATTAATTAAAACAGTATAGTATGGGCATATGAGCAAAGAAATTGATAAATGGAACAGAATAGGGTCCAGAAATAGACCTATAATAGTTAAGGTCATCCGGTTTAATAAAAAGCAACTAATGTCTCATGCAAAATAAAAGTTTACTCTCATTTTCTGATGAGATTGGGCATGTTCAGGGTGGTATGGCTGTACACTATTTCTCATTTTCATAAAGTCCAAGATGTTTCTGTTTAGTGGGCTTTCCTATACTCAGGGATTGTGGCCTTAGGCTCTTTGCATCTTTGGCTCTGCCATCCTTTTTTTTTTTTTTTTTTTTTTTTGAGACAGAGTTTCACTCTGTTGCCCTGGCTAGAGTGAGTGCCGTGGCGTCAGCCTAGCTCACAGCAACCTCAAACTCCTGGGCTCAAGCGATCCTCCTGCCTCAGCCTCCCGGGCTCTGCCATCCTTAACATGTAGCTCTCGAGGTTTTCCTGGAGTATGTCACCATTTCACATATCAAGAAGGCAAAGAGGATGGAGGAGCACCTTTTGGGAGGCTTTTGTGTGCCAGGCCCATCAGTTCCTAACTATAGGTGAAGCTGGGAAATGTACCCTGTTGTACAAATGTCCAGAAAGAAGGAAAAGTTTGGTGAACACCTGGCATTGTTTCCCATAAGACCCAAATACATATTGGAATTTGGTATATAATAAGGTGGCATTTTATATCAGTGGGAAAAGATGAATTAGTCCATAAGTGATGCTAAAGAACTAAATACTTGTCCCAGAAAAAAAAAAAAAAGTTGGATTCCCAATTTACTCCTTACAACAAAATTAATTATAATGGAATCAAATTTGAATAAAATAAAAAAAGAAGGAAAGAAAGAAGGAAACTATTAGAAACGACAGAAGAAAGGGGAAGACCTTTTATAAATAAGCACACTTTTTCTTTGACTTTTATTTGAAGATTCAAAGGAATATGGGGTATAGGGTTCAAGATTGTGTTGTAGTAAAACCATCCCTAGTTTCACAATATTACTGCTTCACTTTCTGGGCCCTGACATTAATATGTGACATCTGCTCTGGCTGTGAATTCGGTATCTGTTGTGGTAACATTTTTATGATTATATGCTGAGGTTAATATGCAGCATAGTCTGCCCTCCTGCAGCAAGAGATGAGGATCTAATTAAAGTTGCCCGTGAAAGCCTTTCGGCTTTCATAGCATGCACTGAGTTGATAGCTGGCTTACCTTATGTGCCATTCTCTTTAAGGCTTCCAGAAAAGTTCACAAAAGTTAGCCACAATCCTTCCCTAGCCCAGTGCTTCCCCTTCCGCTTATACCTCATCTTAAACAATCATAGGTGAAACTCTTAGTAAACGTGCTGCTATAGCATAGGTTATCACTACCCCTGCTTAGCCCAGCAATTACCTGAGCTAGAGTGCAGTGGCATCATAGCTCTCTGCAACCTCAAACTCCCAGACTCAAATGATCTTCTTGCCTTAGGCTCCTGAGTAGCTGGGAACACAGGCATGAACCACCATGCCCAGCTAATTTTTTAAAAAATTTTAATACGGACAGGGTTTTGCTGTTGTCCAGGCTGGTCTCAAACTCCTGGCCTCAAGTGATCCTCCTGCCTTGGCCTCCCAAAGAGCTGGGGTTACAGGTATGAACCACCATACCTGGCAATGAGGTTCTTGTTGCCCCTGACCAGGGCATGAACAAATTCTCAAATCCCATTCTGAGAGTCTGCTTTCCAGGACTATCTCTGGTTGGGGGACCAACTTAGTTTAGGTCCTCCCAAAAGCAGACATTGAGGCAAGGGTCTGGGTGCATGTAGTTCATTTGGGAGGTGATATCAGGAAGTGAGGGAATGGGGACGTGAGATAGAGAAGGTAACAGAGTCATTAAGGGATGTGTTAATGAAATTGCTACTCTAGTCAGCAAGAGCTCAGTTTCACTAGGGACCTCTGAGGAATTGTCAAGAACATGCCTCAGAATTGCCTGCTAAAAGATGAGGAAGTTTGCATATTTGTCCATTGATTTCCATTCCTCTTTGGTTGAGGGTTGCATCTGAGAGCCTGATATGCTGTTACTTCCCAGCCACTTGGGAAGCCCACCCTGAGCTGAGCAAGTTCCTATGACACCTCAGAAAACAACTCAGGAAAAGAAGCAGAAGGATCCAGACACTTCAGTGGATGCTGTCGGGATTGCAGACACTGCCATCCTCTGTGGCCTCAGGTAAACGTAGAGGGGAGATGGAAATACTGGGTGGGGCATCCACAGCATCTGCTACAGCAAGAACTAAGATGCCAATTCTCTGTTCCTTTCAAGCAATTTTAAACAGCATATGTTGTGTTGCTGAAGGTGTGGGAAAACACACATACTGATATACTGCTGTTGAAAATGCATATTGGTATGGCCTCTGTGGAGGGCAATTTGGTGTTAGCTAACAATATTGAAGTATATTGCGTATAGTTTTTGATTCAGGTTTTAGGTATTTCACTTCTAGGAATTTATCCTGCAGATATTTATGCAAAAATTTTAATACAACAATTTTCATTGTAATAGTGAAGATTGGGGTGGAGGTTTCTCCACGGGACACTGGTTAAATTATTATACTTCCATACAGTGGCCCCCTTAAATAGAAAGGGGCTTCTCTCTGTGTGCTGATACTGAACACTCCACTAGGAGGAAGCAGCAAATATAAAATGATTAGCAGTGTATATAGTATACCCTCATATAAATGGAAAAAGAAAAATATATATTTATATTTGTATATATCCAAAATATTTCCAGAAGGAGATTTTTACATGCTTTGGATTTTATTGTTCTTACAACTTTTCTGTCATTCCTATGGATCTGAGGTAAGAGGGGGAGGCTCCAGAGTATTATTAGTCTACCAAATGATAGATCATGAAAAATAATATGATGAAAACTGATGAATAATAAAAGTTCAGCAAGGCGGCTGGATAGCAGATGGACGTTCATAAATTAGTAGTTTTCCTATAAACCAGCAATAGACAGAAAATGGAATGGAAAGGAATTCACAACAGAACCTAAGAATAAACAATAAATATATAAGATTTTTACAAGGAAAAAAAGTAAACTTTATAGGATGTAGAAGACAGCCTAAATGGGGAGAATATCACTGGTTATAGATAGGAAGTCTCAATATTTCAAGATGCCAATTTTCTCCAGATTGATACATAAAGACGGTGTAATCCCAAAAAGTAAAGCAACAGTATTTAGTACATACTTTGGCAAGCTAATTCAAGAATTCATAAGGAAGACTAGAATTGTAGGCATTACTTAGAAAGTTTTAAGAGGAAAAAACAAAGGGCAAAATTTACCCTGCCAGGTATCACAGCGTATTTTAATATTATGGTGGTTAAAAATGTTATATTGATGCATTAATAAACAGATAAAATCAATGAAACACAATGAAGAAATAGATGTTTCACACACATAGGAATTTAATATCTAATAAAAGTTGAATTTTATCGGTGAAAGGCTGAACTATTAAAGAAATAGTATTGGGATAATTAGCCATGCATTTAGAGAAAAAAAGTTGATCTCTACCTCACATTTTTAATAAAAGTCAATTGCATATGGATTGTATATTTCAGCAATAAGACACTATAAAAGTATTATACGAAAACATAGGAGACTGTGTTTATGACCCTGGGAGTAGGAAAACCTTAATTAAGGAAAGTTACAAGGGAAGAGATTATCACAACTATGTCTAAAAACCCCAAAACATAGGCAAACTTAAAATATAAGTATGAAAAAAGTAAAAACTGGAAATAAATATTTATAATATAACAATTTTAATTTAGAATATATGAATATATATATAAAAGAATAAGAAAAAGACAAATATAATAACTAAGCAGAAAAACAAAGAATGTGAACTGGCAAGTCACAGAAGAAAAATACAAATTATCAGTAAACATAAATAAATTTTATTCCCCCCAGTTATTACAGACATGTAAATTAAATTAAGATATGGCCGGATGTGGTGGCTCACACCTGTATTCCCAGCACTTTGGGAGGCCAAGGCAGGAGGATTGCCTGTGGCCAGGAATACAAGACCCCATCTTTACAAAAAATAAAATTTAAAAAAATTAGCCAGGCATGGTGACGTGTGCTTGTAGTCCCCGCTACTCAGGAGACTGAGGCAGGAGGATGACTCCAACTAGACTTTGGAGGTTGCAGTGAGCTACAATGATGTCACTGCATTCCAGCCTGGGTGACAAAGCTAGACCCTGTCTCAAAAAAAATGAAATAAAGTAAGATGTAACTTTTCATCATATAATTGGCAAAAAATAGAAAATGTTGGTAATACTGATAAAGAATATGGGGAAATGGTACTATCCTACTAAAGCTGATAGGAATAAATTAATTCAGCTTCTCTGAAAAGGAAGTTGGCAGTAACTCAGAATACTATTTACAATGACCCAGTGATTCCCTTTCTCAATACCTATCCTATAGAAATAATCAAACGTGTATTCGAAGTGCCATGCCCAAAGACGTTTTTTTTCTAAACAGTTTATAGTTGAAAAAAAACGGACAATGTAAATATGTATCAATGCAGTAATACCAAGGTTTAGAATACAGTTTAGCATAATGTGTTCAATAGCATCACATTTATGAAAATATAAGGGGTTCAAAAACAATATTATATATTCATACAAGTACTTATATATGCAAGTGTTGGGGATCAGAAAGCAAGGCCCCAAAGTGTGGTGCTTCAGCATGCTGAGTACTTTGAACTAAAGGAAAATCGAGGTCTGTTTGACCCGCCCCTGCCTTTTCCTCCTGAAGCACAGGGAGGGGCTTTCTCTGGAGCTCCCTCACGTAAGGGAAGTTCCTCTAGAAGGAAAGCAATTGTGAGCCTCCTCCCTATAATCTCAACAAACAGAAAGATTAACTGGGAGGAAAGCAGATTAAAGATAGATATCACTTATTCTGCCGAGGACTTTGCTACCTGCATAACAAGACAGCCTTTGTTTGCCATACCCTTTCCTCCCCTCTGCCTTCCACAAGCAGATGCCACCTCCCTGCCCTCCTGGAAACCCCAAGCTCCTATTTCTTTCTGTAGCTCAAAATGCTGTTTAAGCTTCAACCACCTGGCCCTTCTTCAAGTCTTGCATTTTGTGGAACTCCCATGCATATGCACATACTAAATTTGTATGCCTTTCCTCCTGTTGATTTGTCTACTGTCCAGTTTATTCCAGAGACTCAAATTATCCAATCTTCAGAGTAGCAGGAAAGTTCCCTTCACCCCTGCACATGATTATACCTTTTTTAAAAAGGATATTCATTATCCAAGATGGTAGCCATGAGCTACATGTGGCTATTTTCGTTTACACTCAAATTAATTTAAATAAAATTTGAAATTCAGTTTCTGGTCTCACTGGCCACAATTCAAGTGCCGAATATCCATATGTGGCCCATGGTCACTGTATTGGGCAGGATAAATATAGAGCACTTCTATTATTGCAGAATATTCTACTGAATGCTAATCTTAATTCTTAAGATCTACAACCTTCCTCACCAAAGAGGGCCCCATAAACCAGGTGTGGTGGTTCATACCTGTAATCCCAGCACTTTAGGAGACCAAGGTGGGAGGATTGCTTTGAAACTGCCCTTTATAAAATTAATAAAGGGCCACAAGGTGGGGATCGTGGTATAAAAATGTATGTGTATAACCAACCATTGCTCCCTAGCCTGCTTTATGGTCATAAGATTTTTAGCTTTCTCAATTGCTCCCATGGGTAACGTGAAACCTAAGACTGGTCTTTGAGATATTTTCCATTTCACTAACGTGAAACCTAAGACTGGTCTTTGAGATATTTTCCAGACTCTGCATTCCAGTGGACCCACTGATGCCAAGCAGCTCCATGGCCACACTTATGAACTGACTCAACAGGTCCTACAACCCTCTACCTGGGAACTGACTCAGCACAAAAAGACAATTTCTGCTTCCCAACCCTACGAGTTCATCCCCAGCCAATCAGCAGACTCCATTCCCCTAGCCTTTTGTCTGCCAAACTATCTTTACAAACCCTGGCCCAAAACTTCTTGGGGAGATGGATTGAGAAATTTCTCCAGTCTCCTCACTCACTATCCTGTGATATGAAACTTTTCTCTGCTGCAACCCCTGCTGTCTCAGTGTATTGGCTTCCATGTGTGCAGTGAGCAATGAACTCAGTTTGAGGCCAGGAGATCAAGAGCAGCCTGAGTGACATACCGAGAACCCCATCTCTACAAAAATAAGAAAAATTAGCCAGGTGTGGTGGCATGTGCCTATAGTCCTAGCTACTTGGGAGGCCGAGGTAGGAGGATCGCTTGAGCCCAGAAGTTTGAGTCTCCAGTGAGGTATCATCACACCACTGCACCCCAGCCTGGGCAACTGGACCAAAATCTGCATTCCAACAAGATCCTTGGGTAATTTGCATGCACATTAAGATTTAGAAGCACTGCACTAGCATCATCACCAGCATTGAGAACTCCTTAAGCTGTCTTCTTCTGCACCTGGGGGACAAAGCCTGGCCATCACCCACTGATAGGCAGTAGCATCTTGGTTTGCATTTCTGCAATTACATAAGTTTCAACAATTTTGGATGCCTTATGGGATGTAACTGGTAAAAAGGAAGCAAAGAAATTTATACAGATTTACTAATTATTCCTAGAGGATGCCTTCACAGTGGCAAGATATTATAAACAAGCCATTTACAGAGCTCCTTGAAAAGAAATACAGTAAGTGTTTATGTTTTGTAGATAACAAATGGTATATGGGTACTTGGCTCAGAATGAAATTTCCAGTAACATCATTACATACAAATTCAAAATTGAGCTTTCTTGAAAATTTAGATGGAATTGAAAATGATGGCCTCTTGAAATGTGTTAAGAGACTCAAAAAGTGATAATGAAACCTCTGATAATAGGCATTTCTGCTACTAAACAACTTTCTATAAAAGCCTTATTTTCTGCAAACTTACACACTAAAAAAAAAAAAAACATGGTATATGGGAGAAAGTGTTGAAGCAGGCCACTCAAAGCCTACGCAATTTTATAACAAGAATTTTTTGAAAGTATAACTCAGTAAGAAATACTAGCATATTAATAAGTGATATATTAAACTCTTAATAAAGAAATGCTATAGTAAGTGTAGAATCTTACCTTTTAAAAGAAAAAATCTGAAAGTAGCTTGATATAAGAAGGTATAGAAAGTGGTTGAGGCTTCTCGATGTAACAACAAAAGCAAAATGCACGAAGATGGTGAAGACTGAGTATTGTAGTGAGCAAACGACTCTGATCCCGTAAAGATACAGTGAAAAATCACTGACATGAGGCAGATTAATTAATAGGAGAAGAGACATACAAATATATTTAATGCGTATACATGGGAGCTTTCAGAATGAAGATCCAAATATACAGGGAAAATTGTCCATTTTTATGCTTGTGTTCAATAAAATATGGACAGCCATGTAGAAATACAATTGGACAAAAAGGGGATGATCTAATGCTAACGGACTGGGGAAACCCAGCAAGTCCTGTCTGTCTAGATTCTTCCTGGCCTCTCTGAACATGCATATTTTCCTCCTGGTGTCAGGGAAGGCCCTCTCTGGAATGGCGGTCATATGGCCTACAGTCAAACACAGATCAGATAATTACTTTATGGCCAGTTTTTACATAGAAAAATTTTAGGTTTTATGCCTGGCTTTCAGGAAAAGAGGTTCTGGCTTTTGTGACCTGCTTTGGGGAAGAGGGATTCTGGTTTCTATGGCTACCCTCAGGGGAGAATGGGAATCAGAGGCAGGAGGACAGGAAAGGATCAGAGAAGAACTTTTGCTTCTGAGGCCTTCATTTTGGGATACTATTTTCTGAGTCCCATCAGTATTTTGCACATCCAAGACAGAGCGTGTGACCAAGCTGAACCAAAAGAAAGAAGTATGAAAAAAGGCAAAGTACAAAAAAGTATCTATAGTGTGTTACTGTTCATATAAGAAAGGGGAATAATACATGTCTTATTTGTACAAAAGATATACAGAAAAGATAAACTAGAAACTAAAGAGATTTGTTACCTGCAAGGCATGGAGAGCAAAGAGGTGAAAAGTAGGGGAAAATTGAAGGTAGTGGTAGGGAGGAAGGGTGATATTTCTCTAAGTACAGGCAGTCCCAGGGTTACAGATGACCTGACTTACGGCGTTCCAGACAAACAGGCTCCCAAGGCTCCCCCAAAGGATAATTTATAATTAAATAATTAAATGAATAATTTGGGAATTAGTTTCTTCTGCACATGTAAATAAACCCGCATGGTATAAGCAGTTCATTGGTGCGTCTTTATGCTAGTGGCTAGTCTCATAGATAGAGAAGCAGCTGATAGGAACACAAGAACACAAAGAATCAAAAGATCCAGAGCCAAGAAAGTTTATGACGAAAGAATTAGCTGAAGCCTTTTGTTTCATTGAAGTAGGATTTGCTAAGCTTGAGGGGCAAGATCCTAACATTGAGCAGTTTACAAATGTTTACCATGCAGTTAGTGAGAACATCAGCTGCCACAAGGCCCTTTATGATGAAAAAAGAAAAAGGCTGTGCAAATAACGCTAGATAACCTTTTTCAAGAAACCGACTTCAATGGTAAGCTCCCCTCCTCCAGCAACAGAATCAAATCCTGATTCTCCAGCACCCACTCCATGGTCTCCAGTACCATCTCTAGCATCATCTTCTGATTAATGTTAAGCTAACTTCCTGCCTCAAAAATGCCCCTTCCAGTGAGCAAGACACTGATGCAACACTAGGTAAGTGTTAACTTTTAATATTGACATTTCTCCTATCTCCTATCTAAACTTTTTGTATGAGTTCGTTTCTATGTTCTGTTTGTTTGAATTAAAAGAAAGAGCATGATAGTTTCTGTAACTTATTATGATATTACAGTACAGGGGTATTATT
>RJWJ010049331.1:0-10285 GCA_004363605.1 Indri indri | reverse complement strand
TTAGGTGCTGGTAATGAATGTTGTATTCCTTGACCTGGTGATAATTTACATGGGTAATCACTTAGTAATCATCCACTAAGCTGCACATTTATGTTTAATGTGCTCTTCTATAAAAGTTATAGTTCACACTAAAATATGGTTTTATCACCAGAAAGGCATGATGCAAATAGATCAAAATAGCACTAAAGCAAATTTATTGTGAGTAATCTGTTCATAGAGGAAAAATAAAAGCAAATGGCTACCAAGTATTTCAGAAAATGTTCCAACTTAAGCAGATACCAAAACTAATGCAAATCAGGAGATATTCCTTCTTAATTATCAAAATGGAAAAAATAAGCTTTAAAAAACAATACCATATGATAAGAATGGAGTGAAGCAGATATTGTTAGTATAAATGTTAATTGCTACAAAATTGAAAAGCTACAAGTCCACAACTACCTAGACCTGTAAAAACATGCATGACTTCTCAAGCAATACCTTCTTCTCTGGGCAATTTTCCAATGAAAAGAATCTCCAATAAACAAAGCTTTGTGCATAAGGGTGTTTATTTAGAATAGTAAATAATTGCCAACAAATTAATGATCCAATTGTGATTAAAATAAATGCATCAAAATATAGAACATGTTTGATTTTTCAGTCATTAAAATGACCTCATCATACAGCAATATGCAGTATGTGCAGGATCACAAACAGATAGTAATATGAGGATTACGACTAAGAAATTAAAACCTCCACGTAAAAAATAAAGAAAATATACCTACATATTAACCACAGTTCTGTTTTGAGTTTAGGACGATTTGTGACTTTTTTTTTTTTCAGGATATTATGGTGGTACACACATTTTGGTTACATGTTATGACTTTGCCACACCCAAACCATGATTTGAGGCATGCCCTTCCCCCCCTACAACGGTCGCCGCGTCCATTAGTTGTGAGTTTACCCATCCCCAACCCCCAAAGAATATTACTACTGTGTGAGCACCTTAGTGTTGATCAGTCAGTGCCAGTTTGATGGCAGGTACATGTGGTGCCTATTCTTCCATTCTTGTGATACCTCACTTCAGAGGATGGGCTCAAGCTTAATCAAACACAACCCTTAAATAAGTAGAAAAATAAAAAGGTAAAAAGGCAAATATACATTTGTCAAATTCCAAAGAGATAAAGAAATGAATGCCTGCCAGTTGTACTTGAATTTGGCAAATTAGCGATCATTAATAACCTCCATAGAGAGAGAGAGCAATTTTAGCAGCAATTTTGCTGGAGTAGAGGCCGCAGGAGTGATAAAGCCACACTACCTACCACAGGCAAAGGATGTCCGAAGCAGGGAGCAAGCATGTGCTGCTATTTTTGGAAGTTTGCCAGGAAGAGGAGGAGAAACATACACTGGCAGCGCGGAGCACAGGAACTGTAAAGTTTTAAGCGGTTTGTTCCGTTTTCCATCGCGAAAGGGCTCAGAGGAGGCCCAGAGCGGAGGAATAGCGGCAGAGCCCAGGTGGCGGCAAAAGGCTCTGATGGAAGGACGAACACCTGCTCCCGGGCAGAGATGAGAGGGGCGTGCCCAAATGCATCAGAACCGGTCACAGTGAGGCTGTTCCTACCACCGTAACTCGTAACTCGGGATAGTTAAGAAGCGACACTGCACGGGAGTTAGACGCCACACTAGGTCTCCACCCGCAGGCTACTCATGACACACCAATGAACTCGGGTTCTGGCCTCCGACCCCCGGACCCCCACCCCCAGGTGGCCACAGACTCGCACTCGGAAAGTCGCCTCTCCGGTGCCACGCCCGAAAGTCAGTGGCATTCCCCACCCTGGGGGGCCTGGCAACTTCCGCTCTTGGGCCTCCTTCGAGGCCCGCATCCCTTTCCTTGTTTTCCACACAGAATGTGGGCACTGGAAGGACTAGCACAGAATCTAACTTCCTATTTGGAGCAGGCAAAACACATCTAGAGAAGTGGAGGATCATACCATACCTTGGGTCTCAGTGGGCGTGGGTAGTCCCAGCGCTGAAAGGCAGGTGTCAAAGAGGGAAAGGGAAATGTGAAAGGAAAGGATTGCCAGGCACTTGCTGTTTGATGAGAAACGGGGACTGAGGCTTTGGCCCTTAACGCCTCATCTCCCTCCTCCCGTGCTGGCAGAGCAAATCCTCGGGGAGGGCTGCGTGGGCAGGACTGGTGTGGTTGGACGCCCCCTCCCAGGCCAGCGAGTCTCTCTTCCCATTGGCTGGCGGGGCACGAGGGTGCTGTTCCTACTCTCCTCCCTGTCTACGCCTCAAACTCGCTCTACCACGCATTTCCCCCAGGAGAAGATACATTGTTCAACATAGGATCCGCACACCTGCTGGCACACAGCCTTCCTCCTTCCTTCCTGATGAACAGTAACATGGGGGGAAGAGAGGGTCGGGGAATTGGACGCTAGCTTCAGATGACCTTTGCCATACTGGGTGACTCCCAATAAGCAGTGTCCCTATATTCATCCATCCAAGAATCAATACAATTATTGAGCACTTGCTTCATGCCTGGCAGTTTTCTGGGCCCTCTCTAAAGTAAAAATATCTAGTTGTGCTTCCCCCTCCACCCCCACCCCATAAAGCTTAGATTCTATTGAAGGAGTACAGATAATGAATTGTAATGTATCAGGTGTTGATCATTGCTGTGGAGAAAAACAGCGGAGTAAGGGACATAGCGCTGGGGGTGGGAAGTAGGGGAAGGGTCCTATTTCTCTTTGAGTGGAAAAGGAAGACACTGCTAAGGTGACGTTTGCAGAAAGTGAGCATATGACCCATGCAGGCATCTGGAAGATGGAACATTCCAGGAGGAAGAAATAGGAAGCACAGAAGCCCTCAGGCAAGAGCCTGCTTGGCATATTTGAGGAACATTTGAGTCAAATCAACCATTATGGTCACTTTGGTGATTTATGGACAGTGCAATTTCATCCAAATCCCATATGACTAGAATTGCTCTTAGGTTCACATTCATGCCCTTGGCCCCTAAAGACAGACTTACAACTTAATAGATCCAGCAGCTTTAGGGATTAGAATTATCTAATTCTCAGATGAGAGATCTCTGGATCAAAGGGGTAAATGGGTACTCTGTTAGGATGGCTTCCTGTTTTTAAGGATAACCCATTTGAAAAACCTTTTCTTATTCACATTGCAACAATATTCTAGAGTTCACCATCGCCTCGTTTAAGGTAGCATTTCTCAAGCTGGAATCTTCACGGAGAGATTTAAACTTTATTGGCAAATTAGGAGCCGGTACTCATTGGCATTAAGCAAATCTACACTCTAGGCAGCTGATACTAAGGGCTAAGGCATATTAGTAAGCAAGATGGATCCAATAACTTCAATCAGTCAGAAATCAGAGGCCTAAATTATAAAGATTTATATATAATAAAAACTAACTCAAAAGAATAACCAAGAGTGTGGAGTAAGGGAAAAGGTAAAATGCTGTCTTTGCTTTTGTTCCAACCTACTATATTAATTGGTTTTATAATAGCCTTCAAGTAATATGTTGAATATTACGTTCACAAGTACATACATCTTAAGAGAAGTTATGAATGTTAAAAGTTTTGGATCTGAAATCATTTCTAACATACCTATAAAACCATGAAATAAAACATATTTATTCTATGAAAAATAAAAAACTCAGGAGATAAATCAAGTTTTAGAAGCTTGAGGATCCTGAAACTATACCTTAATGAAAATGAATTAAACATTTAAAATTTTTTATTTAATTTACATATACTTGACCATATTTAATTTTAGATAAATGTTTAAGTATTATAATATCATAAATTTTAATGCAATCTTTTTCCTTTTATTTTAGCTCTTCCACTGAAAGCAAACCCTGTAAGGAAGAACATTATTTGCCCCTTATTATTTTATTACTAAAGAAAATTCTCTTTAGCCTCATCTCTATTACTTGTGGTAAAATAACTTTTTAGGCCTTCTTTTTCTTATTTAATAAAATTCTAAATAATAAAAATGAAAATGTAATCTTCTTAATGGACAGCTACTAGCAAAAAGGCACATAAGAACAATTTTAAAGGTATCTCCTAATGCTGGAAGGAGAAACGTCATTCTTCTTCATAAAACTAATATAAGGTGCAAGTTGAAAACTGTAACAAAATCTCCTCTTGCTTTTCTGTCTCATAAAGGATATCTGCATAAATATTCATACTGCTATTATCTTTTTCTATTTTCTTTTATATAAATTTATACTTGGAAGTGTTATTTGTTCAGAGGGCTCTTAGAAGATACCTGGACTGTTGAAATTATAGCAATGCCTTGTGAAAGTGATCTTTAACATCTAAAAGGTCTACAATTCTGAGTGATTGTAATACTTGTTCATTTGTGGCCCTGATAATAATATTTTAAATGACATCTGTGTTACTAAAAGGTAAAAATGCTTGGAGGATTTCTTTGTCAAACTGAAAGAGCTTAACGCTTCCCTCATCTCCCAACAAGCATAGAGGTAAAATAAAAGTGGTAGAATTCCTTTTTTACCAAGAATTTGAGAGACTGTCTTACAGACCTCCAGTTTCTTCCTATCTGTACTCACATCAATCCTTCCCAATAAAAAAAATTCACATCAAACACATCAACCTCTGATATGTATCCTTTCACATTTTTTTCTCCATGCTGTATAATTCAACTCACAATCACATATACAAATACACACATTGAGTTACAAAATTTGAATTATATTAGTCCATTTTTTGCATCTTTACTTTCTCATCCAATAAATAATTTTACTTACATGTTTATTGACTATTGATGTTCTCTCCATACCCCACTCCATAATCCCATCAAGATGATGGCTCCATAGTAGATAAAAATTCTTATTTATTTAATTCATTTGTTTTATGTCCAGCACCTAGAAAAGTAAATGAATAAATCAGCAGCACCCCATGAATATAAGAAGGGAGTGAAGTGTAAACAAGCATGACAAGGTGAAGAAAATAATTAAGCCAGAATGTCTAATATGGGATGAGGGAGTAGAATAATGGAATATGGAATTAAAGAGATAGAGGAGAAAATAAGAAATGGAAGGAGAAAGAGATCTTATAGAGCCATGTAGGTCACTGTAAGTAAGTTAGGGAGCCAACTGAGGATTTTGAACAAAGCAAATAATCACAATTATGCTTTCAGAAAATTATCCTGGATCCTGATGAAGTATACTGGAGTAGGGCAATGGCAGAAGCAAGGAAATCAGTTAAGAGGCTATTATAATAATCCACATGAGAGAAACTGACGGTTAGCGCTAGGCTGGTAGTAGTGGTAGTTGTGAAATTGGTTCTATTCTGGATATTAAAGATAGAACTGCAAGGATTTGCTGACAGAACAGATATGGGATCTAAGAAAAAAGAAAGGAGTCCAGGATATTGGCTTCGAAAACTGGAAGAATGAGATGGAGAAGTAACTTTGGGAGAGTCTCATGAGCATATTTTTAGACATGTTAAATTCGGGATGCCTTTTAGACATTGAAGTGGAGATGCCAAGGAAGGATTCAAGAATTAGAATTCAAGTCTCAGCAGGAGACATAAACTTGGGAGTTACTAGCATATAGGTGGAATTTAAAAGCCATGGGAGATCGTTAGGGGAGTGAGAGTAAATAGAAACAAGAACTCTTAAAGATTGATCCCTGAGTCACTCTACTGTTTAGAAGTCAAAAAGAGGGAGTGAGGGAGTAGTAAAAGTGTTTTCAAAAGAGCCTGAAAAAGAACATCTAGAGAGGAAAACCTTCAGAGTATGGTATCTAAAAATTCAACTGAAGAAAACGTTTCAAGGCAAAAAGAGAGATTGTGCCAAATGCTTGAGATCAATTGGGCCAAATTCAGCTGATAGGACAAGATGAGACTGAAAATTAACCATTGGATTTAGCAACATGAAGATCATTAGTAATTTTAAGAAAAGTAATTTCTGTGGAAGCATGGAGTGAAAACCCAATTGAAGTAGGTTCAAGAATGACTGGAAGGAGAAAAAAATTGAAGACAATAAAGGACTTTTTCAAGAAGTTTGGCTCCAAAGGAAGGAGAGAAGTGGGGCAGTAGCTGATAGGGGTAGTGGGCCTGGTATGGACTGAATGTTTGTGTTCCCCTAAAATTCATGTATTGAAACCTAATCCCCAGTGTGATGGCATTAGGAGGTAGAGCCTTTGGAAAGTGATTAGGTCATGAGGGCAGAGCCCTCCTGAACAGGCACTTATAAATGAGGCCCCCAAAACTCCCTGGCCCCTTCTGCCATGTGAGGACTCAGCAAGAAGATGGCCATCTATGAACCAGGAAACAGGCCCTCACCAGACACCAAATCTTGTTGGCGCCTTGATATTGGACTTCCAACCTCCAGAACCGGAAGCAATACATGTCTGTTGGTTATAAGCCACCCAGTTTATGGTATTTTGTTATAGAAGGCCAAACTAAGACAGTGCCCCAGAAAGTTTTGTGTTGTTTCACTATTTTTTTTTTTAAGAAAAGACAGCATACTTGATTGTTGATGGGAAAGATCTAAAGAGGGAAAAATTGATGTTGTAGGAGAAGGGAGCTGCTGGCGCTAGGTCCTCAAGTGGGCAAGAATGGATGGAATCCAGTGACTAAGGGGATAGGTTTCTTAGCCAGGAGCACAGACTTTTTATCCATAGTAAGGGATAGAACACATCAGCACTGATGCAGGTAAGGTGTGTGGATGCCTGATGGAGGGTGGGAGTGAGGAGGGGAGTGGAAATTCTCTGATTGCTTGTTTTCTCGGGACATTTAAAAACATTCATCACCTGGGGATGAAGATGGCAAAGCTCATAATCAGTTTTTGTAAATGTTCTACGGACACAAAAAATACATTCTCTATTCCAGGGATATAAGGTTTCTATACACACCTCTTAAATCAAGATTATTAATATATTATTTAACTTCTATATTGCCTTATTGTCCCCTAGATCTAATTTTGAGAGAAACATATTGAATTTTTCCATAGAACAGTATTTTTGTGAAGTTCTCAAATTTGTACATTATTGCTCTATGTATTTAGCACATTTGATACCATTATACTTCTTCATAAATTGTGCTTTTTATCAATATATAAGGTCAATCTCTTTCTTTGGTTCTTAAATTCACCTTCAATTAGTTGTTCTTTCTGTTTGCCCAGTATCTTTTTAACCAACCTCCCTGGTGTTTGTTATAAGTAGCATATGGCTGAATTTTCTTACTCTACCCAGTCTGACAGTTTCTGCCTTTATATAGGAAAATTCAGTCCACTCAATTTAGCATAATGACTGATGATTTGTTGTATCCTTTATATGTTACTTTAGATTTATTATTTATATCATGGCTTTGTTTCCTTTTCCATAATTTTTTGTGGGGTATCTCTGGTTTTGGTTTATTTTTTGTTTGGAATCCTTTCTTGAATTGTTTCTTCAGATGGGGGAGACTTGAGTGACACAGACTCTGAATTCTTGCAAATCCTCAAATATTTCTTTTGCCAGGATATATTTTGGCTGATGGATTGCAGCCCCCTTATCTTATTAGTCTATACTGCTATTGAACAATTTTCTAGTTTCCAACATTAAAAATGAAAAGTCCAATGTCATTTTTCCTTTCAGATAATTTGCCTTTTTTGCCTGAAAGCTTATGAGTTTTCTCTTTACCCTTACAGTGTAGGAATTATACCTTTACATGTCTAGTGGGAGTGTTTACTCATTAATACAGACTGAAATGTAGTATGTTCTTTAGATCTGCAGATTCAAGCCTTCTTTAAAAATTTCAACCCAGAGCAATTTTCTATTACTTTGTTATTCATTTCTTTCTTCAATTTCATAAACTCTTTATTCTCCTTCTGGAACTTTTGTGTCTTCATATTAAGTTTCATAGATCTATCCTTTAAGCATATTATCTTTTTTTTTTTCATGATGTCCATCTCTATTTTTTTTTACCATTTGTGTTTTCAGGGATTTCTTTACTAAACCATATCGGCTACATTTCGACTCGAAAGTGATCATGTTTTTCCTCCAATTCAATTGCTAAAATGCTTAATTAGAAAGATACATAGAACTAATTTAATTCAAAAATATCTTTTGTATGCCATACTTGATGCTCTTTGTTATTCATATTGTCCTCTATACTTCAGCAAGTATATTTCTTTAGATGCACACTCTATTTGTTTTTCTGACAAGTGGACCCTCTTAGCTTTTTTTTTTTAAATTTTTGTCAGTTCATTGAGGTTCAGGTCTAGTTAATAGGATATTTTAAGTGGCAGCAGTCCCATACATGGGGCACAACAAAGAGATCTCTACCTCTGTTGGCCACTGAATAGAAGCATGATGCCTGCCATTTGCCTTCAGGGGCCCCTGGATAAAATCTTTTTGCTCTCTAGTCTCCTTATAATCTCTCGGACTCAGCACAGGGACAGTCAGTTTACAGTGTCATCTTCTTCTTGGCCTCTTGGGAGTCAAGGAACCCCGGTTAATTTATACAGGTCTCCTAGGTGGTCCACACATCTGAGGTCCATGCTGTTTCCAAGAAATGCCACATTTAAGTTCTCATGCCTGGGCTCTGATGCTGTTCTCCACATTCTTATCCAGACCATATTCCCTATTGTCTCTGAATGTTCAAGCCAGGGAGAGGTCCATGCACAATAATTTTCAAAATGTTGTCTCCAGAGTTGTAAGAAATGCAGGTGCTCATTGTGTGATGAGCCCAGGCAGATAGGCTCTAGGCCACCCACCCCTGCTAAACATTGAGCCGTAAATATATAGTTAACATTTAGAGTACTTCCTATGTGCCAAAACCCGGTTTAAGCATTTTAACTACACTAACTCATTTAAGTCTAACAAGCCCGTGAAATAGTTACTATTATTATGCCTGTTAATTTTATGTCTATTAAGCTGACACTAAAAGGTTAAGTAATTCAAGGTTACACCATTAGTAAGTGTTGTTGCCGGATTAGAATCCAAGGAGTCCCTTGCTTTTAACGACTACCCTACTAAAGGTTCCTTGCCTAATAAAATGTTTTAATACTACTGATCCGGCCCAAGTTTGAGAGAGAGGGCTTAAGGAATTGAAAACATTTCCCTAATATAACACACTCAACTCAATAACAGGAAACCAGGCGTGTGGAACACTTTTTTCGATCCCAGGACACGAGGAGGGGCTCCTTCCCATGATTTCATCTTATTCCCACTTTGCCTTTCCGTTCTCTGCCTGGAGTCTCCAGAAGAGCCGCCCCAGGACTTGGCAGGAAGGCAGGAGGGAGGAAAGCCCGACAGGACCAGAAACGAAGCGAATCTCTCGAGCAACAAGAAGTAATTTGAAAAGCCCTCTCCCTGGCTGGGCTACTCCATCTTCGAGTTTAGGGTGATGCTGGCTTGGGGCAGGGCGCTGGACAACGGGCAGAACCACGCCTCGGCAACCAAAGGCGACCTGACAGCAAATGTTTCCTCGGATTCCCGTTTGGGAGTTTGGTACTGGCAGGTCGTGACAGTCCCACAGTTCTCCGAAACTGGTCGTTCAGCTTCTCTGAAACCGCAGCCACGCCCCCTTTCATGGGGCCCTAAAAGCACCTGCAGTAATCCTCTTCCTTTAACGTCGGGGCCTCCACTCCCCATCCTAGGCTCAGAAGCGCCAGAGTGCACAGCCCTCCCGCGCAGGAATGTCAGAAGCTAAGGGCCGCCATGCAACTTGATTCTTCTGGCCAATCAAGAGTCACGTTCTCCCGCGCTCTCGCTTCCCGCCCCGCCCCCTCCCGTATCCATGGAAACACAGCAAGTGTCTACTCTGAGGCCTGGAACTTCCGTTTCGGACGAGCCGGGCTGGGGCCATTGTTTGTGTGCAGCGTGTGTTTTGGCTGGTCCCGTCTTTCCACGGAAGCTCCGTAAATGATGTGAATTTCTCGGGAGGACCGAGGCAGCGGTGGACAAGGACAGGAGGAGCTGTGGCTGAAGGAACAGTGGCGGAAAAGCTAGGGTCAGGGGCTGAGAAGCGACTTCCTGGCTTAGAAATCCAAGACACCCTTGTAGGTGGGTCCTTCGCGGATTCCCTTCCACGTTAAGAATGAATAGGGGAAGGAGAGGGGAGGGTAGAGGCAGTTTGGGTCGTGGGGTCTGGGTGCTCGGCCTTGAGAGATGTTGGCGCGGAGCTCGGGCATCTGGATAAGCCACGGAGGCCGCGCGCGGCTTCGCCGCGGAACCAGGGTTCGCGTGTAGATACGTAGCCTTGAGACTGGGAGATCCCGCTCCTTGGGAACCATTCCGTTTGTCTGTTTCTCAGGTGCTTACACTCTGGCAGCCGGTGGCGCA
>RJWJ010049330.1:0-10281 GCA_004363605.1 Indri indri | reverse complement strand
CATCAAATTGGTATTAACTGATCAACACATAAGTGTACATATAAGAATAACATCTATTGTATGTCTGGCAAGGGGGAGGGGGGAGTGGGAGGGGGAAGAAGGGATGGGTATATGCATACACAAAGAGTGCAATGCACACCATCCAAGAGATGGATATGCTTGAAACTCGGACTCGGGGGGAAGGGGGCATAAGGGCAACATACGTATCCTAAACATCTGTACCCCCATAATATGCTGAAATAAAAAAAAGAAGAAGAAAAAAAATAGTCATTTTTTAGGAGTTAATTTTAATGGCTAAAGGAACAAGTTGAGCACAAATAGAATTTTCCATGTACATATTGGGTATCCTCGAAACCCAAAGGCAGGGATGAGCTTGTCCTTAGGAAGGGACCAGATCTAAGAATCTGAAAAGCAGTAGCCACCTCTTTTTCTTCCATGTATTAGCTTATGCCATGAACATCGATAATGTTCTCTCCCCGAAACTAATGAAAATTGCTCCTTCAAAGTCTGCACATAGCATTAATGAAATGTAGAATTTACCATCTGGCTATTCACAGAAACTGATTCCTCTCTTTATGTTGTATTATTACAAATTCCTGGGAGATGATCTTTTGGGTCAGGTGTCCATTTTTGTTGAAATATCTATAGTTGGGTCAAATTACAGAGGAAGGAAACTTAAAAGATAAACTAGGAAAACAAGCAAAAAAGTCAATTATTTATGGACTGGTAAACATCACCAAATTTTTTTCCTTCTTATTTTATAAATGTTGAGGGATTGCTCTTGCTTTATTCTTAGGTTTCTACAATACGACTTCATACTTAGGCAAAATAATACTACTAGTTTTCCTCTCTGTCTCTCACTCATGCTTTGTATTTTTAAAAACACGGTGTATGTAATTGAAAACAATGGGAAGAACAAGAACAAAGCATGTATGGCTCTCTTGTTTTTCTTCATGATGAATATAAACTATTTGTGTTCTACTCTGCTTCTGTTTCCATATGGTAAGCATACTTGGGCCACAGCAGAGTTGTGACTTCTAAAGGCTTTTCCACGGATTCATTTATCACTGACTCAGCTATTGAGTTTTAATGGACAAAAAGCAATAAGGCAGCAATTCCCATTGCTGTTTTCTCTATGTCTGTTTTGTTCTGCTGTGTCAGATTATGTTCAGTTCTGACTTTCAAATGTAATAATGTAACAATGATTTTAGAGGAAGATTTATTTATTCACACATAAAATTTAGAATATAAGCAGTCTGGCTCTTGTATGGTAATACTGCAGCATTACATACTCAGAGACTTGGTCTCCTTGCAGCTCATTTCTCTGTAACCCCAAGATGTAGCTATCATTCTCATAGGCCAAAATGGCACTTAGAGTTCCCACTATCATATCTGCATTCCAAAGATATTCCAAATAGGTCAAAGAAGAGAAATGGTAATAAACAATTTCTTGATTCTGTTAGAGAACACTTGTAGCCATTGGTTAGCACATTGTTACTTAGTGGCATCTGTTTAGAAAATAAACTGTAAAACATTATTTGTAGATATATTTTATTCTTGACTATTTGCCCAGATAAATCCTAGGTATTTTATTATTTAAAAAGGAAATAATAATATTGGGGGACAGTCACAGTCATGGATCCAATTCCCTACCATATAGGTCTGGTTTCTTGTGAGAGAAGGAAGAAAACATACCCAGATTATCATCTTCATGAATCCAGCCATAACACCAGACATGATTTTTTTATTCCTAACAGATGCCTATTATATTCTTAATTTGATTACAAATTCAGAGGATGAAAAAGTGTCACTCCCCATAAGCCATAAAAATCATTAAAAAATAGGCCGGGCGCGGTGGCTCACGCCTGTAATCCTAGCACTCTGGGAGGCCGAGGTGGGCGGATCCTTTGAGCTCAGGAGTTCGAGACCAGCCTCAGCAATGAGCAAGACCCCGTCTCTACCAAAAATAGAAAGAAATGATCTGGACAACTAAAAATATACATAGAAAATAGCTGGGCATGGTGGCACACGCCTGTAGTCCCAGCTACTCGGGAGGCTGAGGCAGGAGGATTGCTTGAGCCCAGGAGTTTGAGGTTGCTGTGAGCTAGGCTGACGGCCATGGCACTCTAGCCCGGGCAACACAGAGAGACTCTGCCTCAAAAAAAAAAAAAAAAAAAAAAAAACATTAAAAAATAATAATAAAAATAGACCATGAAAGAGCAAGAGTACTTCTAACATATCTAACACCTCTGTCTCTTCACTGTACTAAGATATGTCGTAAGTAAAAATTTTGTCAATTTAAAACTGAATTTAAGGTTGATAAAGTTATCAGTTTATCAGTTTATCAATTAAGCAATTCATTTATCAAGCATCTTCATTATCTTACATAACCATTTGTTATATAGTTAATTACTATGAATGCTTCATTAATAGTTAATTACATTAAATATTCTTCCCTTCAACAATTTTTATTAAGCATTTACCATGTGGCAGACACCATGCTTGACTCCAGGGATACAAAGCTGAATTATTGACTATTACAACCCTTGAGGATCTTATATTCTAGTGCTAATTACTGTACTGTAGGTTATATGAAAGATCAGGCTTCAGAAATATTTTAATTTTAACTTTTTCTAATTAAACAAATTAAAAATTAGATTATCCGTACTATTGAATTACCTGCCTTTTTTTTCTTTCTCTTTTCCTTTGCATTCTACATCCATTGATAGATATTTGAAAGGAAAAGAAAAATGCTTCCCTTTCAGGTTTAGAAAAAAAGCAATGTTGATTCTTCTGCATAGTGTGTTTGGTGAATGCACACAAGAATACTACCAAAAAGCTTCTGGAGAGTATATTCATTTTCTTGATTAATTCATTAAGCTGCATATCTGTCCCTATATTTTGCTGGCTCAGCACCCTGATTTTATTAGCACACCAAGAAGGTATTAATATCTCACAGGTGTTTACACTGTATTCAAGTTCTGAAGACACTTATAAATTCAGAATGGCAAGTGATGAATTCACTATGTGAGCTGTAACTGTCACAGGAATAACACTTGTACCCGTCGTGATCAGCCCATTTTTGTCTCTCTAGGTAGACCTACATGAGCTGTCTAGACATATTCTGAATGTCGACCTATCTTTCTATAAAACATAATTATCATAGGTACCATGTAAACTTCAGGTTTCTATGATCCGAAACTGTATTTGATCAGACATACATAAGTGGATACTGAGCACTGCCAACAAGCCACAATCTATCTGTGGGAAAGCAGGAAGGCTAGACAGATTTCTCCTTTTCTTTAATTTATAAAAGGAAAAGAAAAATTAAAAAAAAATAGTGTCTGTAATAGTCGATCTTCTTCAAAGAAATAGAATAAGAGATTTCATATATATATAATATGTATGTATATATGTAAATATTATATATGTATATATAGTTTATATATGTATTTCAAAGTGAGTAATGGGTATTAATTTTTTTCCATGGGAAAGTACCATAATTTTCTTTTCCTTTCTGGGAGTCTCCTCTTGCTTGCTTACTTGCTTGCTTTTCATCCTCCTTCCCTCCTTCCCTCCCTTTCTTCCTCTTTCCTTCCCTCTTTCCATTCCTTCCTTCCTTCTTTTTTAACTAAACAGTTGATCAGGGAGATACTTATTTTTTCAATATAGAGCACTTCTTTTTTTTCTCTCTGAACAATTCACAAATTCTCTCTTAATGGCAACTCTGTCATGATACTTGTATTTTTGTTGTTGCTTTGTTTTATTTTGATTTGTTTCTTTGGTTTACATTTAATTATAGTACATATGTTAGCTTGACTTTATAAACTATCACAGGGTATAAGGACCCAGAAAAAGAAGGTGCACACAGTGAAGTGTTAGGATTTTACTTTAATCCCATTTTAATCCTCTGATGATGAAGCTGCCCAGGGATTCAGAGCATCTTTCTTCCTGTAGTATTCTTATAGTAAATAAACTGTCTGTACACATTCCCAAGATTCCATTTTCTCACCCAATAAATGAGGGTAACATTTTCCCAAGTTACCTCAGAGGGTTGATGTGAGCATCTAATATGGAAATAGAAAGAAAGCTCTTCGAAAAGAATAAAGCAGTTTTGCTGTGAGTTTAGGGAATTATTAATTATTGATATTTTTAAGTCTAATTAGGAAAGAACCTTAAATAATTTATCTAATTCTATAGATTATGTTTCTTGAAATGCTCTATCATCCTCTCAACAGCTAGTATAATTTGTTTTCTGACTGAGACAAGAATGTTTCCCAGAGTATAATTTAAAATTCTTGCTAAGAGCATTTTCTTTGAATACAAATCTACTTTTGAAATTCAAGACTCAACATAAGTAATCTCTGCAAAGGAACAGGTATTGTTTTAAATATTCACATGAAACTCATATATAACATTACAAAACTAAAAACATTCAAGTTTTCTTACACTTTGCCTTATAATTAACAATTTATAAATAAAAATTTAATTTATTATATCTATTAATGCATGAACCTATAAATATATTTAGGGTACTTTATTTTTATATTTTTACAGACAGTTTAAGTTGGATGAAACAGATAAGTGTCTAGAAATACTCAACCTATCAAACATGATACAAGAAGAATTATAAAATCTAAATGTCTATTATAGCAATTGAATCTGTTATTAAATACTTACCACAAATGATATCTTCAGGCCCAAGAAGATTCATCAGTATATGTACTCAATTTTTTAAGGAGAAATATAACATCAGTCTTACAGAAAATAGTCTAGAGAATAGAAAAAGAGAGAACACTTCAAAATTTATGTCAAGAGACAAAAAACATAAAAGAAATTACAAGAAAGAAAAATATGATCTCACTCACAAAAGAGATGTGAATTCTTACAAAGTAGCAGGAAATCAAATTTAGGAAGTATATTCAAAAGGATGATACCTCATAGACATGTTAGGTTTATTTCTGAAACATAAGGATGTTTTAGCATTCAAAAATCAATGTAATGCATTATAATAATGTTATCAAAAAAGAAACATGACTACCTTGGTAGTTTCAGCAAATTCATTGGATAAAAATTAGTAACATTCATTTTCTTCCAGTTTGCTGCAGCCCTTGGAAAATATTCTACAGGTAGAAAGCAAAGATGGTTATGAGGCTTACCTTATGAGTTCTCCTTCTTTCAGATATTGCATGCTTGGCATGGATATTGTGCAATGCCTGGATGAGCTCCGTTGGCTTTTATTTTACACAGCTTATTATACCAGAAACATTTCAGTGCCCTCTTCAGTAGTCATGCAATTTAAAAAAAAATTATAATTCTTGAAATAGAATTGTCTTCTAGCATCTCAAATGTGTTATATCTTCACCAATGTCATATCCTCCTCCAATTTCTTAAATGTATGAATGCTAACTGTATTTCACTGGATTACAGAGTTTGTTAAAATATGATATATTGCAAAAATAAATCATTCAAAAATTTGAAAACTATATTCTTTATATAGTAGGTTAATTTGATTTTCCCAGACTTGCCCATAAATGCTCACATTCTACTGAAGTAGAATACTATATTACATTGATGAGAATCAACTTCAAAAAGAGTAAAATAGTTAATTAAATTAGCTGTAATGCACACTTATTTTACATACCTTTATTTAAGCAATACACAATTGTGTGCCTCTGTTCATGATTTGAAGACAGAAATTATGTTTCCATGTTTCTATGTGATATGCGGTGAGTGATTTGTATTCTTAGAAAAAGAGTGTAAATCTATTTGTCTATACATGTAAGAAAGCATTGCTGCAACTTTTGACAGCATTGAAATCCAACTTTACACTTCAGAAGTATTTTACCATTAGAAAATCATTTTACACTTCAGAAGTATTTTACCATTAGAAAATCATTTTAGGGGTTAGCAGCTGCAAAAGCTATAGAGTTTGTAAACTTATGGCCATAAATATAACTTTATTTTGAAAAATAAGTGATAAAAAGGGAGCATTTCTATATCCAGAGCTGTATTTCTTACAGTCTCTGTCAAGCAAGTAATCTTCCAGGTACTTAGTCAGCAGAAAAATTATTTTAATAAATTATGTGTAGTACATTAATTTCCACTAAGTCTTTAAACCTAATTCAGATATTTATATATCCTATACATAATATCCAGTTATATGGCAGTATAAATTTTCTAAAATGATATTATGTTTCAGAGCTTGCTCTGGTAGAACAGTGTAAAAAATCTTCTGTTGTATTTTTTATTATCTTGCCTTATGCGAAGTATATTGCCCTCGAGGAGCTGCAAGATTTTAGAATATCCAAACCATCATTTTCCTATTCCCTCAAAATACACAAAATACCATTTCCTGCAGCCAGAAGTAGATCCAAACTTCCCAGTTTAGTCCCAGAGGATGCAAGCCAGTTTGGATGAATTAACTGTGAGTTGGGAGAGCACCATGGGTAATGACCAGAAAACATATCACAAGCAAGGAAAATGTACACTACCAAAATTGGAAGCACTTTTAGCTCGCCAGCATTGACTTGCAAAGTAAACTTGAACCTCTGGGGATTTAAGATGAGGTCTTGTTTGTTTGCTTCTCTTGAGAAAAATTGGTTTCTCATTTACAATAAAATGGGTACCAAAAGGATTATAAAATAGGGCCAAAGCACTTTGGGGATTTAAAATTGCTTTCCAGAGCAACATTTTGGAGATTTGAATGTACCCATTAATCAAACCCCAATGTATATATAGGCTCCTGTCCCTAATAGACACCATATATGAAACATGGTGGTTAGGAGAGGCTTTCTCCTCTACATTTTTCTTACCATTCTCATGTGAGGCCTTAATCTACAATAGATAAAATTAGGAATATGTTTTATTTCAAGTGTGTTCATTTTTCCCAAGAGCAACTAAGTTAGGATACAGACAAGTGAAAAATGCAATATTCAGGGAAATTTTCCTTTTAATTCTTTTCATGTTATCTTTTCCTCTCGGCCTACTCTGGCCAAGCCAAATTTAAATTACACTCCCCGATACACCCGATCTCCTTCACCTACTCTATTTTTATCCATATCATTGATCATCTTTAATTAACTAAAAACCTTTTTTGAAAGCATTTGTCATATTGACTGGGTTTTTTTCCTTAAAAGATAAGTGTCACAAAGGAGAATTTATTTTCCATCTGTTCACTTTTTATTGTGAGGTGGTTCTTTCTGGGTCAATTTTATTTCTGTACACCTTATAAGCAGAAACACCTACATATAGGCTTTTGTTCCATACACTGTTTTCAAGAATATATGTGTAACAAACTCTTGAAAGAAATCATAGATAGTCCCTCCTTTCAGAACAGAGGGCAGGTTTCTTTTCTTTCCTGTAAAATAAATATAATATCTCCCTCTAGGGCCAAAATTGGGCATGTTTGCTTGCAATCCATTAGGAAAGATTGGGGTTTCTTAAGCCCGGGGTCTCTCAGCAGTGATGCAAACCCACTGTGTGCACAGCATCCCTCAAAGTCATTCACCGTCACTCGGTATGGTTTAAAAGGCAAGTGAAACTGGGGCCAACATGCAGGTCATATTGTTTGCTGTGTAATAAATTTCTTTTCCTTGGACCCAGAAGTCTTTTTTCTGTCAGCATCATGAAACTATGGCAGTTCAACTTGTTAATTGCAAGGAAAAATTTCAGACTGTTCAAAGTTGTTGACACTAATTAACTCTAATGCCTATGAAAATGTGTAGTTCATTGAAGGGACCAAATAAATATCTGTTGAGTTAATGAATATGTGGATGAATAAATAAGAAATGAACTACAGTGTTTATGTGAATATGAAATAGTGTTTTCAAGTGATAGACCTTGAAAATTATAATTTTTGGACTAAAAAGAAATTAATATGTCAACATGATTGAGATATTATAGAACTGAATGGTTAAGAGTCTGGACTCTTAGCAAACAAACATGAACTGCACTTTCAGTAGCACCTATTACTTACTGTGTGACCGGGAGCAAAACTTTCTCTATCTTAATTTCTCATTTGTAAATTAGAAGAAATCATTTTATAATCCTTTCACTATTGTTGAGTTAGATGAGCTAATACAGTAAATTTGTTACTGAGGTTTATTACTTTTATTGTTGTGTTGCCCAGCCCCCTTTCTGAGTTATCCTTATTCAAAGAATAATAGTATAATTTATAGAGCCCACAGATAACTCATGCAATAAATCACCTGTACCCTCATTTTTTATCTTGCAAGCACCAAACATTTATTTAACATGTTTCAGGTTCATAGAACTTTTTGAATTTGTGGCTTGATATCTTTCATCCTTCTGAAAAAATTCTCACTCGCTATCTCTTCAAATGTTGCTCTGTCCTGCCTCCTTCCCTTCCTTTCCCTTTCCTTCCCTTCTCTCCTCCTCTCTTTCTTCCCACCACTACCCTGCTCTCCCTTTTCTTCCCTCTCTTTCTCCTCCTCCTCCCTCTTCCTCCTCCCCCTCCTCTTCCTCTTCTCCTTCTTCTTCTCCTCCTTCTCCTTTCTTCTTCTTCTTCTTCTTTGTCTGTTTCTTGTTCTCTTTCTCTCTCTCATATTCAAAATCCTGTTATAGAACTCTAATCACATAAATGGAGGACTTTTCAAATAGTATATGTCCTATGTCTCTTATGCTCTTTACTGTATATATACACACACATACACATAGAGTAAAATATATATATACACATATATATACTGTATATATGCATACATATATATTATATGGGTATAATAATATATATTATATGTATAACCATTTTAACCATATAAAATGGTTATATATATTTGCATATATATATACATATATATGTATATATACACCATTTTGCATTTGTATTTATATATGGTGTGTGTATATATATACCATTTCGTTTCTCCATGCTTCATTCCCAATACTTTCTTATTACCTATCTTCCAATTCCTTCTTTACTTGTATGACAACTGTTAAACCCCTTTAGTTCTTAATTATTATGTTTTTCAACCCTAGAATTTTTATTTTTTATAATTTACCATTCTCTAGCAAGGCTGTTCCTTTGATTTCTATTAGCATATTCAGCACAGTTATTTTAAAGCATTCTGTGTGACAATCCTTTATCTCAAGATCCTGGTGACTTTTGTGTTTCTTGGATTTTGATCACATTTCTTATCCTCATATGCCTGATGAATTTTGTTTAAGTGATGGACATTGCATTTTTTAAATGTAGGGGAAAAAAATCTAGAGACCAAGTATAATGCTATCTTCCTCCAGAGAAAATTTATATTTGCTTCTGACAGATGGCTAAAGATACTAGCCATTTGGATCACATAAATCTAATCTTAGGAAATAAGATTATGCAAAGTTATACTCTCTCCAGTCCTTGAGGGTAGTTCTATTTGTGTCTGTTTTTAAATCATATAATGTATTCATTTGGGGACTCTGTCCAAATTACTTGGGATTTTTCAGGTTACTGTCTCCCCGAATGGCCTTAAACTCTAATTTTCATCTGGTAGTCAACGTTCTTTCCCTTCTTCTTGAGCTAACAGGTACTCTTCCAGAATGCACAGATACCCTAGGGGCAATGTGGTCCTAAATGCTGAACAACATTTCTAGGTGTCTTTCTCTTATATCTCCCATTGCTATAATTTCCCATTGCTTTTTAGCATTCTAGCATGTTCACTGGATGTATAAAATCTCCCAGGTTTATAGCTGTTTTCAGTAGATGGATTGCCATTACACTCCAAATTTTTCCATTACATCTTATTCTTTTATATGAAGCTAGATAAACCAGTGACTAATTAAAATGGAAGACATTTCTTAATATATAAATTACTTACATAAAGTCATACATTTCTGAGTTGTCTACTATAATACCTAGAATTGTATTTATTAGGTATCTCATTAAATTAAAAGGATAAAAGTATAAAAATACAACTTTGAAAAATGTATGTAATAATGGTAATTTTCTAGGATTCAACCCTACGATCAATCTTGAAAGAACAGAAACCCCTGGAAATAGAATAAACAGTTATAAAGTTAAAGAAGAATGGAAAGAAAGATCAATGTCCAGGGCTTTTATGGATGAACAAAATGATGCACTGAGATGAGCCCTAAAACTTCAGGTAACCCCAATTTATCCAGATGAGGCAAATATGTGATATTCTTATAATAATTTCTCTTTTCTACCAAATCATAAACAAGGGTTGGAGTGAGGGAGAAAGAGAGAGAAAGAAGAGTGAGTGAGTGAGTTAGTGTGTGTGTGTGTGTGTGTGTGTGTGTGTGTGTGTGCAT
>RJWJ010049329.1:0-10273 GCA_004363605.1 Indri indri | reverse complement strand
TGTCCATCACAACATCTAAAAAAGCAGAAGCAAAGAGGCATCCAGGCAGAAGGTGACCTTCTCTTTGTGGACAACCCTCTCTTTTTTATCAGGGAAACATCTTTTCCAAAAGCCTCCAACAGCATTTAATTGGCCGTATCTGGGCCACATGCCCACTCCCAGACCTTCACTAAGCTACAAGACTCTCTGTATAATAGCTGAACAAGACCAGAGAACAATTTCAAGAAACTTTTCAATAACTGATCTGGAAGCTTGAAAGGCAAGTGGCAGAAACATTTTGTATAAAGTAGAATAAATGCTCGCACATACATAAAACTGGGCCATCTCCTGCTGTTCTCTGTGGCAAAAGGCAATTTTGATCTTTCTTCTGAAGACTTCAGAAAGTGGAAATAAATTGATTGACACAAAGAAAAACATACTAAAGGTTATGTTTTCCCATTTATCTCCACAGAATCCCATTCACTGTGGCCACTGTCCCCCAGAACCTCTCTTCTCTTTCCCGGAAGCCCTCTTTAAGGACGTCACCCTCTCCTGACTCTTCCTTTCCATTATCCCCTCCCCATAATCACTGGTCCTGATTTCTCCATTTGCTCTCCCCTGCCCCATTACCCTGACATGTGCAAGGGAGGTGGAGAAGAAAACAGGCCATAGGACCCATCCTTCGATATTTTTAACTCTGTCCCGTGATAATAACGAACAACTGCTTCTACTCCCTCTCATAGATATCAGTCAGACCAGAAATGTCCACATTTACCATTAGAGTAAAAAAATCACTTGCCATTCAACATATCAATATGTGGCATGTTATGAGTTAACTCATTATCCCACTGGGGACTACAGCAACGTGACATGAACAGGCTCTGAGCACGATCCCAGAGCCCTGCCTGGCAGCTATTTCCATATGACCCACATATACTTTAGGGCTAAACTCTTTGATACAATTTCCTGTGCTTAGTTAGATGCAGGCCTAAATTTTTTGTAAAGCTGATAGTATATTTTTTCCAAGTTAAAAACATAGTCTCAAGGATAGTAGCAAAAGCTTTATCCAAAGGGCTACACCCCCTCACTCACACTCTCTCTCTCTGTCTCTGTCTCTCTCTCTCTCTCTCTCTCTCTCTCTCTCTCTCTCTCTCTCACACACACACACACACACACACACACACACAGAGTGAACCTGACAATACAAAGACAGATAGTAGTCTCTTGTGTTTACTTTAAAATGGAAAATATTCAGTGTGGGGTTTTTTTCCTTAGTCTATAGTTTTAGATGAGCTAAAGATACATGATTTTTAAAAAGTTCTTGACTCACCTTATGGTAGGGTAAACATGAGTTGCAAACAACCAGCTTTTCACATTATTCTTCCAGAGACCCCTTTAAATATGTAAATGTATTAACCGAGGGGAGTATCATGTTAGCATGTCAGCAAGAAAGACAGGTTCCCCAAATATACTCCCAACCCTGCCTGTGTACAGTGGCGAAAAGAAACCCAGACAACTCCATCTGTGAGCTCCACCCACCTAGCCCCTCTGTAACTGCCATATTTATTCCCTTCCCATTGGAAGAATTAAAAATGTAGAAATTCAACAAAAAGGATCCTGTGCCTGAGTGTGAAAAAGATCATGACTCAGATGAGCGGGAGTCCCCATTCCCCACCACGCAAAGGCGATTTGGGAAAGGTTGTATACCTCGACGGCAAGGACTGAGTCTCTCTTCCTCCTCCACTTTGGACAGGATAACCTTGCGACAATAATAATAATGCCAATAAGGCAGCAGTGGCTGAATTACTACAGAAGAGACTCATTTTCAGTTCAATTTTCAGCATCAAAAGTTCAAATAATGGAGCATCACCTCTGATGAAATTGCAAACTGCAAGACTACCTGTGATTTCAAACCAACCAGAATTGAAATTCTCTGCCTTAGAAACTCTTCAGAGATTCTTTATGCACTTTTGACTTGAAATAATGACTTCCTTTTAAAAATAAGGCAGCTATAGATTTTGAGGTGGACTTGCTTTTAATGTCTGTGGGTTTTTTTTTCAACCCAATGCAGGAAAACTCCCCTGGCCTTAGTGCACCAAAGGAGGTAACTAAACCCATGACCACTGCTCCACCCCTATTCTTTGATATGGACAACTGACAGGAAAAGGTCTTTGCAAAAGCAGTTCCAAGCCCCAACTTTCCTGCAGCCCTTAAGTCCCTCCTATACAGAACCTAGAGCTACTTCTGTCTGCCTTGCTCTCAGCCTCCTTAGCTGAGCCACTAGAACTCCCTTACAGGCTCAGGCCTTACTCAACTCTCTAAGCCCAGTGGCTCTTCAGGCAGGGGCAATGTGGGATTAGGGACTTTGTATCTGTACTTGGTTTTGTTTCTCTTGATCTTCATATTCTACTCAATTCTTCTACAGTTACCTGGGTGATAAGTGATAAGTAGCTATATCCCAAGACATAGCAACAAAAACTTCACTCAATTATTTTCATATTTTATAGTTCAGTAGTTCCCCCCCCAGAAACATATATCCTAATGACTAGAGTTTATCAATAAATTATGCCTTTGCTCATACTTTGATTCTTAATCGAATACCTTGTTTGTTTAATATTCTCAGTATGAGTTCTATGAGCCCATCAAAGAGCTGCTAAAATGCAATATGGTTTTATCAGACAGCATGCTTTGGGAAGCAAATAAGAGGAAACTCAACTCAAATGGTTTGAACAATGAACAAAATGTATTTATCCCAACAATGGCATAAGCTATTTATTTAATAAATAGCATTAAAATTTTTATTGATTAGCATGGACACATCTATATTTTAAGGCACATTACCCTGAAAGATTTATGAAATATGAGTGACTATTTGTCATCAAACATAAAATCAAGTTACCATCTAAGATGATAGATGTAGTTTATCTCCAGTGTAAAGAGGTTTATAAATGCATTAGTATTAACTAAAGACAGATAGATAAATATTCACTGCATGATTTCAAGACTTACTCTAAAGCTACAGTAATTAAGGTAGTATGTTATTGGCATAAGAGTAAGTAAGGAGATTAACAGAACAGAATTGGAAGTTCAGACATAGACCTCTATACATATGGCTAGTTGATTTTCAACAGAAAGTAATCAATGGGGAAAGAAAAGATTTTGTTCAACAAATGGGGCTACAACAACTGGACAACCATGGTGGGGAAGTGAACTTTGATCCCTCACACCATACATGAAAATTAATTTGACAGATTATAGACATAAACATAGAAGAAAAAACAAAGCTATCTTTATTGTTAAAACATAGGAAACCATCTTTATGGCCTGAGGATAAGCAATGATTTCTTAGCCAGGTCACATATTTCAAGAAAGACTTATGCAAGAATGTAGGGCAGTTTTCTTCTTAATAACCCCAAACTGGAAACAACTCAAATATCCAACAACAGGTAAATCAATTGTGGTATGTTAATAAGATAAAATATTAACTACTGGTGCATTCAACATTTGGATGAATATCAAAAACATTATGCTAAGTGAAAGAAGACAGATATAAGCAGATGTATCATATATACTGCATTATTCTGTTTATAAGATATTCAAGGACAAGCACTACTAACAGAATTGGCTATAATTAAGAACAACTGGTTTCTTCTAGGTGGGTTATGGACTGGAAAGAAGCCCAAGGAAATTTGAGGCAGCAATGGAAATGTTCTATATCTTGATTGGGGTTTTAATTACATGGATATATACATACATATCAAAACTCATTGGATTGTACATTTCAGATCTATGCATTTTGGGGGGAAATTACACATCAATGAAAACAATACATGAATGCATAAATACATGAGTACTGAATTATAAATTACATTTTTCTTCTGTCTACATTTTAGGATTTCTGAAATCATAATGTGTCTTTTAATTATGATCTATAGAAACTAGCCATCTGGCATTGAATTTTTTTGAACACAAATGGTATTTATTAAGTTTTTTACTGACATATAACATATAGTTGGAGACCTTAAGTGTACAGCTTGATCATTTTTTACAAAACAAATTCCCCCATGTAACCACCTTTCAGATCAAGATATAAAACATCGCCAGCACCCCAAAGCCTCCCTCTTACCCGCTCTCATTGCTATATAGTATTCCATTATATGAATATGCCACAACTGACTCATTCATTGTATTACTAATGAACACTGAATTGTTGACAATCTGTTTATTATAAATAAAGCTTCCAAGAGTACTCTTGTACATTTTTTGGTGTACTTATGCATTTATTTATGGGTCATAAGATAGGCATATGTTCAACTTTCCTAAGTACCACCTCACAGTTTTCCAACATGGTTGTGCCAATTTATGTTCCCATCAGCAGTGTATAAGAATCCAGTTGTTTCACATCTTTGCCAAAACTTGGCATTATAAGATTTGCTTTGGGTGGGTTTTTTGGGTTTTTTTGTTTGTTTGTTTTGTTGTTTTTTGTTTTTTTTTTTTTTTTTTTTTTTGGTTTTTTGGGTTTTTGTGTGTGTGTTTGTAAGGCAGTGTTTATGATTCTGGTGGGTGTGTAGTGGTATGTCAACAATTTGAACATGCAGTTACATTTTAACTTAAATTTGGATCACCAATTGTTGCTTTAAATGTCTTCAAAAGATTACATGATAAGGTAATTTTATATGGCAGACTGCAAAGAAACAGAGTAGCAGGAAATGTAGAGATGTCATAATTCAATATTTTCTTATAAATCAACAAACCAACAACCAAATGCTGTAAATGATCTACCAAGGAGTTGAGGAAGCTGCATTTGCTACTGAAACATATAAATGGGGGGAAAGATATTAAGGAAAAGTTTGCTTGCCACAACTCCGGGTAACACAACTAAAAGCAGTAGAATTTTCCAATTCTTCATGATAACTACATGAAAGAGATATCACTATCTCTATTTTATAAATGAGGAAACTTAGTCCTATAATTAGCAAAAGAAGAATTCAAAACCAGGTGTGTCCAATTCTAATACCTGTGCTCTTTCCATGCAAGTCAAGCAGAATATAAAAGGAACAAACAAAAAATCCATGCCCTTGCCCATCATAGTCTGTAATTTTCAAATCCATTTTCTCATAGAACTGTAAGCTCCCCCCACCTGTTTATAATAAATAAAGTAGCCAAGTTTTATTTATAAAAAACATTTCTAAAAACATGTATTTACAGCATTCTGAATAATCCGAGCCAGGCAGCAATACATCCCCACTTCACCATGAAAAAACTGAGACTTTGACGTAGTGTCGTGATAACAGAGCCTGGGCCAAGGATGGGAGCCCCCTGCTCCCAGCACGGCCATCTTGCTGCACTGTATAGCAGGAATTAGCAAACATACCCATCTCCCATCCCCGGCATCTCACCTCAAGTCTGAGCTGCAGACAGTGTGGGGGTGGGATGCAAGTATGACTTGGTCCCTTCTCCACCTCGTTACTACATGCTACATTCCCTCTTCTCAAACAACTAGGATAAGATGATCCAGAAAAGAACATGCTCTCTTAGGATTTGGTGTTTAAATTGGTTACGCTTCCCCTGATTTTACGAATTTATAAAAGGGCATTGCTTAACCACTCCACCACCCCCCACACAAAAAAAGAGTAACAAGGGATATCAAATTCTACTTAATTAGAGAGGGAAAAAATATAATAGGGGTGATGTCTTCTGGAGGCTACATAACCTAGGCTGTTGGTAAAGGTCTGAAGATTAAAATGTCCAGCAACCCAGTAGGAACTACCTTGTGCTGCAACAGTATTTCCATTTAGAGCTGAGATTTTCTTTGAACACATCACTCATGATAAGGATAAAGACTTCCCAGTCCATTGACTAACGAAGATAAGTATTTAAGTGGCCTAATTATGCCTGCAGTGGCAAATCAACCTTACAAGAAAGCTAATGCTTTTTGCCAACATAGAAACGATCCAACTGTTCCTCTGTCTTATAATGATTGGGTTAACAAGGCAGGAAACACCTTTAAATTCAGGTTTGTGTACATCTTGATTCATTGTAGCTGTCTAGAGTAGAAACTGTTTTTCCAACCAGAAGAGGAGGGAAAGACTTAGCAACCTGGACAATTGGCAAAACAGAATATATTTCAGACACATGACAAAAAATTAATTTCCAAAGGTTTTTCAATCAAGAATGATAACCTCTGAAAAATAAATAAGTCTCCAGGCTGCAAGCAAACACTGGGACAATGAATAAGGAAGTTCTAGGACAGTCTGACTACCATTAAACAGTGGTCCTGGCTGTTTATGAGAAAGTCCTCCTTGCCCAACAGGGAGCCTAGGAGCAGAGGCCATGTGATGGTGGGGACACACCATCCCTAGGGCTGGATGTGCTGAATCAACCCACCGGTGTTCATTGGGGTCTCAATCTTAATGGGCGGGGGCTGTGAACAGAGACATTTAAGAAAATACTTTTCACAGTTAAAATTACTAAAAGGCTAACAAAGTGTTGCAGAACTTAGAGGAAAAAAATTGTAAAATCAATGAATTTCCTTCAATGTCTCCAACTTCCTTTCTCTTTAAAATAAACCCTGGGAGAAATCGTTTTGTAAAGTAAAGAATTCTCCTCTGTTATATGAATAGCTCTCCTTTCCTTCTTATGTTTTATATGTTTGTATTTTCATGCATTGACTTTTTCATAAGGCTGGACTTAAGAAAACAAAGAATAAAACATCATTGTATGAAAGCTGGAGAGTCAATAAAAGTCAAAGAAACTGCACCAAATTACCCAGAAGCACTCTGATAATTCTCTTTTCAATTGGTCATAGATAATGAACTCCCCATTGAGTAGAGTAGAAGGTTCCTGTCGGAAAACAGTGAAATACAGAGTGTCTTCCCAGAAGATGTGGATCTTCACTGGGGCCTTGAAGAACATTAGGATTTGATAGACATTTCAACCCTTCTCCTAAAATGATTAGTGCACTATCTTTTACTATTGGATTCACAAAGCTGAAAGAATCTTGGTGAACACTAGTTTCTGCTACCAGGTGCTCTCCCTAAAAAAATCATTTTCAAATAAATTTTGGAAAAGGTTCCTTTTAACTGCTTTATTAAAGTCAAAAGCACATCTGTACAACAGAGGCCACAAGAAGTTCTGTAGAAAAGAAAACTCTTTACATTGTTTGATGCACTGTTTCCAAAATATTTAACCATGGAACTCTTTTTCTTTATTATCACACCTAAAAACTCTTCAAGTGTAACACTCTTTGGAAAATGTTGATCTAGTTAGGAAAATGTTGAATAGCCCAATGTCCTCCTTTACTTGGTGGAAGGAAAAAAAAAAAGTGGGGCCCAGGCATGAGAAGGGAGTTTTTCAAGTTAATCCATCAACTAAACTAGTAACCTGATTTAATATACAGCCAAGGTCTCTCTCCACTAAGTGATTTTGAGGACCACACTCAAAGGCAGCCTGCTTGGTTTTCTGGCATTGGTAAATGGTAATACGGAAGAGGATTTGGCACCGTATTCCCCTGTGGGAGGGGTGCGTGTCACAAAGCAAATCTGCTGATCAATTTTTTAGCTGAGTGCCTTTCCTCTGGAAGGAAATGCTCTGGTTCCATTCCAGTGCCTTCACAGGTTAACTCAGTGAACAGGAAAGAACAGCAGGTATCTGGCTGTCCCGGTCTTCAAGGTCACAGGAGGTGAGTTTTAGGAACTGATAGCTAACATAAGAGCCAGTGTTATATATAGAAGTTTGATCCCCGGACTGTCAGACTTGCTTGAAGGAAGCTCTAAGCAACTAATGACTACATATTTCCACCTCTGTTCACACAGAAAAATGTCATTTATGATCAGGTACCAGTCAAGTCACAGGCCACGGAAAATCCAAAGATGTACCCAAGCTAAGAGGTTTTATTCAACCAAAATTAAATTGAGAAATTAAATACAATGAAGAGTTTTCTTAAATGTTATATTCAATATAAAAACTCCTAGAATAAAACCTAAGCATTTGGAGTTCCTTGGGTTATAATTGAGAGTGTGTGGCAATTTTGGTTTCACAGACACTAAATCAGTCCATGCCAGAAGACATGTATATTGGACGCTAAGTGTCATCATCAGATACAACTGGTATTTAAGAGATGTGCACTGGGATGGAAGAACTAAGGTGGGGAAAATTAGGGAAAGGCTGACCATCTTTCCCCAGGGAAACCTCTGTGCATGTAGACCCTTAAGATCCAAATTGCAATGACTAGAATCTTTTGAGCTTTAAAGCACCTTTCCCCCACAACAGAAAAAGTCTGCAAATATGTTCACTCTCTCAATTTTTGTATCTCATGTTATTCTCTCTTCAGCCTAGGGATAATTCTGAGTAAAAATCTGAAATTCCATGTGTTGAATCAAACATGACTCACAGAGGACCCCACCCCTGAGCTCATCATCCCTGTTTTATTTCTAGTCTCAATGGTGATTTTTTTCCTCCTTTTTTCAAATGATTCACATTAGATCATGACCACTAGTGACTTTTTTAGTGCCAAAGGGTAAAGGAGAAAACTGGAAGGAAATGAGGGCTGACAGAGAAGCACTGTTCTTGGGAAGATGTGAACGAAAATAGAGATGTAAAACTTCACAGCTTTAAATGCCCAGAGAAACCAAGGGAGGGCTGATGAATATCTGCTGTCGAGAAGCTTTTTTTCCCAATAAAGCAGAAATCTATTCCCTTTAACCCGATTCCAACAGGGAGACGTCACTGAAGCTACTTTCAACAGATGGAAACACTCCGCCTGCCTCGAGGATATACTACAGCATAAACAGCTACTGTTTCTCATGTGTCTTGTTAATGTTTTCTGTACACTGAAGTCCTATGCAATTACACAGTGTATTTCCTTCTAGGAGCTCAGGGCCCTTTATAAAGAGCTTAATGCTTTAGAAAGTAATTTTCTCGCTCCCTCCATGAAGTTCAGATATTGAAGGAGCTGTCATGATCCAAGCTAGCCTAATCTTGTTCTACCGTCCTGAATCAGACATCTTTTGTGCCACGCTCTTCTGGACCACCTTTTATTTGAGCTGTTGCTACAAAGACTGGCATCCCGTGGGTATTCCTTGCTGAACCTCACCTCAGCTGCACTGAAAACCTCTTGCTTACTACTGGGGGCTTCTCTGACAGGTAGTAAGGGACACACGAATGCATGAGTAACCTGAAAGTAGAAGGGAGTTAACCTCCCCAGGATTTGACCAATGGGGCATATGAGCTCATCGATAAACTGTCTCTCTGGGGGGCAGACCAGTGGTTCTCAAATGTGAACGTGCACAAGATTCACCTGAAGAGCTTGTTAAAATACAACAGGATGTACCACCACCACCACCACCAGACATTCTGATTCAGCAGTCAGGGTGAGGCCCATGAATTTGCATGTATGCCATAATCAAGGTGATGCCAACACAGCTGGCCCACACTCAGAGAACACTGGGGCATGCAGTTCTGCCATGTATTGGGTGCAGCTCCTGGGGTTTCTGGCACAATTAAACTCCTGTCACTACAGAGATGACCAATTCTTAATGTGCTTTTTCAATGCCTTCCACATTTCCATTTCACTCTCACAGTCCTTCACTTCTGTTTCCTTAGATCACTTCCCAAATAAACTACCTAAAATGCCCTTGTCTCAGGCTCTACTTTTAGGGGAAATCCAGCCTAAGGCCTGGACCCTTAACCTGCATTTGCCTTCAACATTCCTTTTGGACTCATTTGATCATGTTCCCTTGGACAACATAGTCATGAATCCTGCCTTCCTACTGCAGCACTGAAATGTGATCAGATCCAATAACTTGATTCAGCTGTTCAAGCCAGGAGGCCTTCTCTGAGATCAGATATTTAATGGGAGTTTGTGATGGTGGTGATGTTTTATGGATTTGAGTCAAGAACTTGGTTTTCTAACCTATCAGGGCCTCACAAATTTTCAAAAGGATCTCTCACTGCAATGAAGAGTAACATCCACCTTTGGGGGCTATAATATTGTCATGCTAGGTGCCTACCCAGAAGCACTCCTCTCTTCTAGCTAGTAGCACCTGTGTTCACGCAATGTGCCCTGCCCTGGGGCATGAATCAGGGTTGTCTAATTCAATCATGGCTGTACTGTAGCAAACTATCATCAAATGCTCAATTTCCCAGCCTTCCTGTTGCTGGTATGTGTGTGCAGTATACTTAATTCTGGCCATTAAGAAATGAGAGAAAGTTTGAGAGGGCTTCTGAGAAATAACTTTTATCTCCATTGAAAGAAGGAGTGATCATACAAGGACCTCTTCATATTGTCTCCCCC